>ML288028.1:113260-182559 GCA_005239495.1 Nicotiana undulata
AATAAAAACAGAAATTTTCAAATTAAAAAAAAAAGTAAAAACATTTTTTTGCGGGTTGGGGTTGGGGGGTGGGGGTGGGGGTGGGTAGATGGTGACGGAAAAAAACCTTTTTTAAAAGAGGGCATGGGGTGGAGTTAGGTGGGTGGGTGGGTGTGTGAGGGAGGGAGTGGGGAGGGTAAAGAATAGAGTGGAGAAAGTTGAGAAGGAGTTTTGAAAAATATTTTCCCTTTCCTCCAATTAGAGTAAAATGAATTGATGAGAAAAATATTTTCCAAAAAATTTAAGCCAACCAAACATAAAAAAGTTAATAAACATTTTCCGAAAAATATTTTCCTTCGTACCAAACACTCTATATCTAGAATTTGGGCTAGAAGTCTACATCCACTTTCTACCTTCTGTCCAACTACCACTTTTCTTTTTCTTTTTTTAAAATTTACATTTTCTTTAAAAGCTCATTTGAATTTCAAGCAATATATTTTTCACAAATATAAAAATTGTGTGCGACCATTTTTATTAGGAATGAAGAGACCTGAATGAAACAAAAACGAATAAAGATAATCATAAGTTCTTCTTAGCTTTTTCAGTATTTGATAAAGAAAAAAGTATTTAAAATAAGTTAAAAACTGTTTAAAACAAGTCAAAAGCTACAAGTTGGACAATGCAACTTATTATTTTTTAGCTTAAAAGTTATTTCTGCTGAAAAATTACTTTTTTTAAGCCAATCCAAACGGGCTCTTAGAGTGTTCAAAATTCGAACACTCTTTACTAGTGGGCTATGGAAGAGTGCTCAAAGTCTATTTTTCTTATCAATAACAGTAATACTTTACCTTATATACTTTATAATTCTTTGACAAATGATGTTCGGCACCTGAGTGTTGGTATGACAAATCCCTTTCAACATGGGCTAAAACTCAAAGTAAACATTGTTAAGTAGCACATACTCTTATAATAGGTGATATTATTAAATCAAGCAGTTGAAAAAGAGTTTTTAACTCTTAGTTAGTGTTTGGTCATAGATTCCCAGATTTATTTTGAAAAATCTGATTTGAGTGAAGTTTGGTTTGAAGATGAAAATGTGTTTGGACACACGTTTTCAAAACACATTTCCCTAACTTTATTTTGGAAAAACATGTATAAAATTCTCCAGTTTTGGGATTTTGGCCCAAAATCAGCAATAGAGGTGATTTTGGGATTTGAAGTTTGGAATTTAGAATTTTACCGAAATTTGGACAAAATTTATGGCCAAACATGAGTTTGCCAAATAAATCCCAAATTTATTTTGATAAAACTCATTGACCAAACGGGTCCTTAGTATGCAATTACATGCAATCAGAGCTTGAACCTGATTTAGTATCAGTAAAGTCTTTTTCAATCTACTGGAATTTCAACTTCCATCTACGGATCAGAGCTTCCAAGAATCTGCAACACAATAAATATTGCGGGTTACAATTATGTTTATTCCTTGATTCTTTTCTCCGATTTGTTTTACGCGATTCGAGGGCCTTAGCAGCGTATATCTCGAATCTCTTATTTGATCTTCAGAGATCTCTCTTTGTGCATATTCCGAGAGTTTATGGAATTGCTGAGATCCTCTTTAAATGACATATGTAATCTTATTTATAGACATGAATTAGGGTTTGGATGGAGTATCCACCAAGTAACCCTTATAGACTCCTAATGTTACAAGAGTCATCTTGAATTTAGTATTCTTGACCTGTTAAAATTTCAGTGTCGACATAGATGTCTCTTCAAAGAGAATATATGACTTTTTTTTATAGGTATGCCTTAGGGTTTAGAATAGAGTAACTTCCAAAAAACTCTGATAGACTCCTAAAATTTCAATAATCTTACGATATCTTGAATTTAGAATTTAATTTGAAATAATCGATATGATAAAATTCCTTCTTTTTTTTTTCGTACTTGTCAAAAACAATCTCCCTAATCCTCTGCTTGGAAAGAATGATAGAGAAAATAGAAAATGTGAGATTCTTAAATGTAGTACTTCCTTTGTCTCAATTGATTATTTTAGTTTATCCAGGAACTATTATCAAGAGGAATTGAAAATTTGAGTTGTTTACTAATGGTACTACTATGCTGATTCGTCTTACGTGTCCTTTTTATATTAATATTTTCTTATTTTTATTTTTAGTTTATATTAAAAAAGTTTATTAAATTCTGAAATATATATTTTTACTAGTAAAATATTTTAAGGGCGGTATCTCTAACACGCCTCGAGATTTGAAAAATTTGCTACTCTCTCCAGTCTAAAATAAATGATTTTTTATCCTTTTTTTGTGGTTCAAAATAAGTGATTTTTTTTCAGATTTCATGAATGAATTAATTTTTTTTTTTCCTACATTGTCCTTGGAGTAAATAGTATTGGAGTATGTGTTAGGAGCGTTTATGTGAGATAGTAAAGGTTAATATGGTCAATTTCATTGTTAGTTAATGTTAAAAGGTGAATTTCTTAATTTGTGTGAAATATCGAAAAAGTCACTTTTTCTTACCGGAGGAAGTAAGTGATTTTTTTGTTGTTTTCACACATATTAAGAAATTCACCTTTTAACATTAATTAACTATGAACTTGACCATATTAACATTTTTACTATCTTTTCACATACACACTCCTAACACATACTCCAACATCATTTATTCCAACGGTAATGTAGGAAAAACATAATTCATTCATTTTTGAAATCTAGAAAAAATCACTTATTATGGACCAGAAGAAAAAAGTCAAAAAATTACTTATTTTGGACCGGACCGGAGGGAGTATGTATTTTCTTGATTTTTCCAACATCTCCTTAATAGTGATTAAATATTATAGAGATACTAACATGCAAACATTTCGTTTAGGTTTCCTTCTAACACTTCTTCCGTATGAATTACTTCCTCTGTCCTTAATTAAATTTTTCTGAATTTCGAGACAAAAATAAATAAGAAGAGGAGCCAATTAGATACAAATAATGAATCGTAATAAAAATAGAAGTCAAATAAATTAATTTTGGCCGTTAATTTAAATATAAAATTTTAAAATTTACCTATTTAAACTACATTTAAAATAACTATAAGACACAATAATTAATAATTCAAAATACTTAAAGGCTATATGAAACAAGCGCGGTTAAAAAAAATTCTTTGACTCTCGAAATTTGAACACCGCCGTATAATTCAGGGACAGATGGAGTAAAAATGTGACGGTAGATACATAGTAATGGTTCACAACTACATCGGAAAATTTGGGCTAAACTTTCTACCTTCTGCCTACGACTCTCTTTTTTTTTTTTTTTAAGTTTTTATTTTCTTTAAAAGCTAAAATGGTTATCTCGATTTGAATTTCAAGCATTTTACACAAATATAAGGAATATGGTGTGACCATTTTTATTTGGAATAAAACAAAAATGAATACAGATGATTCATATGGGCAGTTTTGGGATTGAGGTGTAATTGATAAATGAATTGATTATTCATGGTCATAGCATAAATAAGCAAACTACTTGCACCGTAGCATATTCAGCCTGGTGGAAGCATAATTATGTAATTGATGAATGAATTTATTATTCAATATTTTCTGAATTTTGGGGTTATTTTACATATATATCTATGTTATGTGTCAAAAACGTTAGGTTCAGTTAAAAACGTTTGGGACACTTGTTTTTTTGGTTTTTCATCCGGTGTTCAGTACTCGCATTGGAGTCTGACTAGATTCGGATTCGTGCTATGTAGGGCTTCATTCGGAGGGGGGGCGGGGGAGGGGGAGGAGGAGGGGGGCGAGGAAGCGCTCCCTAGCAAGGATTTTAGGTCTCGAACCCGAAACCTCTGGTTAAGCGAAGTGCAGCCTCATCCACTACACCACTATATCTGGTTCAAGGTTGGGATACTTGAACCAGGATATCACTGGTAGAGACATTGGAGAGTTCCACCAAGACTTGGATAGATGGAAAAAATCACCTAGTGTTTTTATTCTGCTGAGATTTGAAACTCAAACTTCACGGTTCTCAACCCAATTTATTGACTAAGCCACACCATCGGGTTCATGAAACTTTCAGAAACCACTATGTTTGAGTGGTTATTAGCTAGTTGTAGTTACCATTTACTATATTACTTCCTATAGCTACGTTTTCAGGTTTTTAGAGTGTATTCGATGTATTTAAGCTACTGTATTCATGAATACAGTAGCATTTTTCGGCGTGAAAAGAGGATTACAACTAGACAAATTATTGTATTCGACTGTATTCACACGCGTGAAACAGGGAATTACACCTAGACAGATTATTGTATTCGACTGTATTCACGGCGCTATTCATGGTCTATTCAGTTGTTTTTAAACGGAAAGTGAATAATTAACATAATAGACTCCATATATAACTCAACAAATTCAATTATAGCACACAAAATTTGTATTTCTAGTTATAAAAAAAATTCTCAACCGAAAAACACTCTAAAACATAGCAATCTTCAGAGAAATATTAGAATTACATTGAATATAGTTAAATATAAAAATATATTGAATACATGAAATATAGCAGGTCATCTATAGTGCAAAAATATATGAATACATACTGCAGATATATTTGAATACATATATACATCTGACATAAGTTATATTAATTAAAAAATTATATGAATACATTAACGGAATATAGCGAGACATTGAATACAATGAAATACATGGAATACAACGAGATACACTGAAATGCAATTAAAAAAATAATGAATACAATGAAATACATAGAAATACAACGAGATACATTAAAATACACTTTTAAAAAAAGGTAACAGAATTTTCAATTTGCTCAGCCCCAAACTCCATCGTCATTGTTCAATAACAACCCTAATGTCGTCTCGTCGAGAGGGCCGCGATTCTGACTCGAAATGTCATTGTTCCCGTTACTGTGATACTATTGTGGCGATTTTTCACAATATTTCGATGAAGGTGGTCAGTTGACCAACCTTTAGAAAGGGTGGCTTCGCCCCTAGAGGTAACCATAAAATAGATATTTGGCTATAAAAATCAAAAGGTAGCTATGGAATATAGTTTTTTAAAAGAGTATTTATTTAAAATAAAAAAGGTATCAACCTTTGCTATAGGAGGTAAAAATTCCTATTGTATTTCATATGCCCCCTAAGGATATTTGAGGTAAAGATCGAGACTGGAGTTGTGTATTCTAAGTAGTGTTGGCAGTGCCAGAAAATTCAATAAGAGTGTTCAAAATTCGAACGCCCTTTACTAATGGGATATGCAAGAGTGTTGAAAGTCTACTTTTTTCTTTTATCAATAACAGTAATATTTTACCCTATATATAATATAATTTTTCGGCGAAAGGTGTTCCATAAGCCACCCTCGGCCACACATAGCTTTGCCCCTGTGTGTATGGTGGTGTGACAAATCCTTTCAACATGGGCCAAAGTTCAAGTATACATTGTAACAGGGGCGGAGCTAGAGTGTAGCCAGCGGGTTCGGCCGAACCCAGTAGCTTTGGTTCGAACCCTGTATTTGTCTTAACAATTCTTTGAATATTTATAAATTATTAATTTAGGAACCAGTAACTTAAAACGATTAGAATTCCGAACCCATAAGCTTGAAATCCTGGCTCTGCCTCTGCATTGTAAAGTAGCTGTAACGACCCGGTCGGTCGTTATGTAGAACCTGCATTATATTTACTGTTATTTCCTTGTCGTAGGTTGGTTGTACTATTTATGTTGTGTTAGATTTGGTCGGCCCGGGTTCAGAATGGTTGTAGCGAGAATTTAGCCATTTAGTCTCTAAAAATAGCTTTAAAATGGGAAAAAGTCAACTGAGAGTTGACTTATTGATAAACGACCTCGGAATGCTGATTTTATGGCTCGGATAGCTTTGTTAGGTGATTTGGGACTTAGGAGTGTGTCCGAAATATTTTTGTGATGTCCGGTGTAGAATTAGGCTTGAATTGGCGAAAGTTAGTTTTTGGGAATTTCCAGTCGGCAGTCGAAAATAGGCTATCGGGGTCGAAATGGAATTCCGACAGTGGAAACAGGTTTGTAATATCATTTTGGATATGTCTGCAAAACTTTAGGTCAATCCGATGTGTTTTGGATAGTTTCAGCATCGTTGGTGAATTTAAGAAATTTCAAAGTTCTTAGGCTTGAATTCGACGTGATTATAGTGTTTTGATGTTACTTTTGGTGTTCCGAGAGCACACTAAGTTTGAATGATCATCTATGATGTGTTGGTAAATTTGGTTGGGGTCCCGAGGGGCTCGGAATTGATTTCGGGTGGTTAATGGGCATTTTGGCTTTGGAAAAGACTGTTGTTTTCTGGTGTTTTGACAGCTGAAATTTCTTCATCGCAATCGCGTAGAGTAAAAGTTCGAGGCATGCAAGTTTTGTCTATGCAATCGCGGAAAAGGATCTGTGATCGTAGAGCTTGGGCAGGTTGAACTGTGCGATCGCGTGGAGCATTTTGTGGTCGCGTAGTGTAAATAGGGGCGCGTGAGGAGGTGTAATTGTCTTTCGTGATCGCGTGATGGGGCTAGCGATCGCATTGTTCAGGGAACAGGAGCTTCACGATCGCGTGGCTAGGTTTGCGATCAGAGAGAGTAATTTTGGCAGTTGGGAAATTTGTGCTTCGCGATCGCGATGTGGGTCCAGCGATTGCGATGAATAAAGACCTGGGCAATATATAATTAAACCCTCTGCGACCAATACCCACTTTTACACTATTTTTGAACGGGAAGAGAGCTTTGAGGTGATTTTGAAGAGAGAAAATCATTGTTCTTCATTGGGGTAAGGATTTTGGACCCGAAAACTCAATTATATGTGATTAAGGATTAAAATATCAGTGTTTAATTCATGAAAATCAGTAAAAAATGTGGAGTTAGGGCTTGAGATTATGAGACCTTCTAGGGATGATTTGAGGGGTCAAACGAACTCCGATTTTTGAGTTCTTTATATGTACGGACTCGTGAGACGATGAAGAACATTTTGGTATAAAGTTTTTCGAGTTTTGGAACGCGGTCCCGGAGGTCGGGTTTTGACCGATTTCGGATTTTGTGCTTAAAATCGATATTTTTCAATTGGAATTCATTCCTTTAGCATAATTTGATGATAAAAATCTGAACTTGGTAGAGTTGGAGCACTCAGAAGTTGATTCGAGAGGCAAGCAGGTTGCAGAGTAGCTTTTCGGGCTAGTTTGAGGTAAGTAATGTCTTTAAATCCTGTCCTGAGGGTATGAAACCCCGGACTTTACACCCTTTCACGAGTTTGGAGTGACGCACACACTGGATGACGAGTGTGGGGCGGGCACGAACTGGAATTTTTGGAAAATTGTTCCTTTTGAGGCAGCTATTGAGTTGCGAAACCGCTTTTAAAGCATATGTTAAATAATATTACTATGATTTGATATACTTGGGTTGTAAGCCACGTTTGGGGCCTAGTGCCGATTTACTTAAACCCCTTGGGGGCTGTTTTATTGTTTTTCCTCACTGTGTTAACTTGTAATTTTCCACTTAGTCTTTCTTGTTAAACTGTTGACACTCATATTTGTTGATATTGTTATTTTCTTAAATGAAATACTGTTTTGCGAGAACCCCGTTTATTCATGGCCCGAGTGGCATGTTGAGAGTGTCTGACTGAGTGAGGCCGAGAGCCTATATTGTGAGGATATTGATGATATGAGTGAGGCTGAGAGCCTACATTGTGAGGATATTGATGATATGAGTGAGGTCGAGAGCCTATATTGTGAGGATTATTGATGATATGAGAGAGGTCGAGTGGCTGAGTGATGATTGCCATGATTTGGCTTGTTTATAGCGCTTGGGCTGAAGGAGCCCCTCCGGAGTCTGTACACACCCCCAGTGAGCGCAGGTACCTACTGAGTGCGAGTGCCGAGTGATGAGTGATTGGGAGGCATGAGTGACAGTGAGGTTGCCCGCAGGGTTGATACTGAGTGATGGTGAGGTGCTGAGAAAAATGTTTATGGGTGATGATTATGGCCCGATGGGCAGTTTTATGATGATATTTTACTGAGTTTTGACTATGACTCACTTCATTTTTCAAACTGATTTTACTGAAAGTTTTACTAAGAATATTGAAAAATTATATACTTGTTTCAAAAGATATTTATGGAAACTGGTTTCGAACTTACGTATTGATGTATACTTTATGGAGACTTGATGTTTTACTGTTTTGTGGATTGGTGTCTTTGTACTGTGTGATTCTTATTCTTCAAACTATGATTTATTTTCATTACTACTGGGTTGACGTACTCATCATTACTCCCTGTACCTCTGTGTACAGATCCAGGTACTAGTGCGGAGCAGTATCCATCTTCGTTCGTTTCAACAGTTTTACGGGATTTCGAGGTAGCTGTTCAGCGTCCGCAACTTCCTCATTTTCCTTCCTTATTAGTATTAGTGTTTATTTTCCTAGACATTATTTAAGACATTAGCAGAGTTAATTATATTCTTAGATGCTCGTGACCATGTTGACTCCAGTCCTGGGGGAATTGTTTAGACAGTGGATTATTCTATATTTGCTTAAAGACTTATAAAATTTCTATACTTGATATGCTGGTATTTGATGATATAGCGTTATTTGATTAAACAAGTGTGTAGTTATGTGATGGTTGGCTAGCCTAGTTTCACGATAGGTGCCATCACGGCCTGTTGGGATTTTGGGTCGTGACAGTTAGGGGTGTACATGGACCGGGTTGGTTCGTTTTTTATCAAAACCAAACCAAACCAATTATATCGATTTGGATTGGTTCGGTTTTGTCGGATTTTTTGGGTTTTCGGGTTTTTTTGTTACATGAATATAGTTTCAATCTTACTTTGTTAAAGTTATAGATAAAGTTTTGATAAGTTAATATATGTTCAGTAAATATTGAAAAAATTGACAAACATATGATCTATTAAAATATTCTAATAGGAGAATTTTTTTAGTAATACATGATAGTTCTTTTCTAAGTCGTATGACAATAATTTTCGTTAATGTACGCTTTCTAGGTTAACACATTAGAGAGATCTCAAATAATATAAAATCTTAAAAATATATATAAAAATTATATATTCATATGTCGGTTTGGTTCGGGTTTTTTTACTCAATACCAAACCAAACCTAGTCGGATTTTTTAATCGCTTTGGTTTGATTTTTCGGTTTGGTGCGGTTTTACGGTTCGGTTTGTATACCCTAGTGACAGTAGCACACACTCTTATAACATGTGATATTATTAACAACTTGTTGGATGGTTGTTACCCGTTGTATTCTCAAAACAATGTTTGTTTTGATTGTTTATTTAAAATTGATTGTATCGTATTGTTAAATTCATTGTTCCGGAACAACCAAAAACCTCCATTTTACGAAACAACCAATTCGGTATGGTGGGATTGTTTCCTATTTTCTTTTCCAATTATGTCTTACTTATTACTCTATAATTCTATTTTATCGTTTAATTATTTTTTATTTTTACTCCAAATCTCCAACTGACCTACTTTGTTTTCTTCCATCTTTTCTAGAGTTGGTTTGCCCCGTTCTTGTTTTCCAAGTCTATGTTCGATTCTGTCTCTTTCCATCGTTTTAATTTATTTTATTTTTTTGCTAAAATTAGTTAATCTTTTTTTTCCCAGGTTTTTGCTCTTGTTTTCAAGTTGCGCAATTAATAATGAATTAGTTGAAAGAGGTTTTCTTAAGTTATTTTTACGTGTAATTCTTGATAAATTTTATTTTAAAACAAGTGGGGATATTTTAATAAACTTATCAGTTACTGTACAGTACGATACAACCAAATCAAACAACAAAAATGTTATCTAACGTCTGCAAACGATACAATCTATTCAAACGTTGTATCGATAAAACGATACAATATAATACAATACATTATAAAATGAGTAACAATAATCCAAACATAGAGAAAATCAAGCAGTTGAAAAGGAGTATCTAACTCTTAGGATAGTGCAATTATATGCTAATGTCAACTAAATTAATGAGATTGAACCTGATTTAGTAACAGTTAGGTCTTTTTCAATCTACTGGAATTTCAACTTCCATCTTCAGATCAGAGCTTCCAAGAATCTGCAACATACTAACTTTGTCAATATCATTCCACCAAACAAAAGAAGGAACGTCCAAATTCCAACTTGAATGTAGGATATCTTTTACGGGTTCCGCCGAACCCACTGACTTTTGTGTAGACTCTAGTTATATTAAAAAATCTATTAAATTTGTATTAATATATAATTGCGAACCCAGTAACTGAAACACGTTATGGGTTCGGTGTTAAGTTCAGAACCCATAAACTTCAAATCCTAGTTCCGCCCCCGTCTGCAAGAAAGTAGTTCTATTCGTTGTTTGACATTTCTCCGTACCTGCTTTTCTTTTTTTTCTTTTTCCGATAAGGTAAAAATAAATGTTTCTCTGTAAGTAGTAAAGTTAAGATTTTTATTAAAGGGTGTAAAAATTTAAAGAATTAAATATATGATCAAGTCAAGAGAATTTGATACATAGTATATACTTTTGGGACAAATGTTAGTATGCTATTTGTATGCCCCTTTTTGTGAGGTTATTCTCTCGATATTTTGTAATTTTTTTTATATAGAAGATTGCTCACCTCCGGGGACGTAGGTCATTTGAGCAAACCACGTTTAATGTTTGTGTCACTATTCGTATATTGGAAACAGCCTCTCTACCTGTTAGGTGGGGGTAAGGTCTGCGTACAAACTACCCTTTCCAGACCCCACCTGTTGGGAACATACTGCGTTTTGTTGTTGTTTCGTATATTTTTCTTTTGTGCTTCCGCATGACACCTGATTATTTCGATCCTAACATATACATATAAAAATTAATGTTTAACTATCTAAACAATGTCAATTGACACCCCTTAGAGCTATGTGGCTCCGCGACTGCTCTGTTCCTGCTTTCCTATTATTAGCTTCAACATGGAAAGAAGAAAAAGAATCCAAAGGTCTACCTAGATTGGCAGCAAGAAGGATAAAGTTCCTACACTGCTATTTGTATCTTTCCCATTATCAAACCATATCAAGCTTCCCGGCAACAACAACAACAACAACAAAAAATCCAGTGAGTTCTCACAAGTGCGATCTAGGAAGGGTAGCGTGTACGCAGACCTTAATATATCAAGCTTTTTCGCCGTAACGATAAAACAGTCAAGGAAAAGTTTGTCTAAATTTGTTGTTTGATCTAGCATAGGACCCAGTGGCGAAGCCGAAAAATTCAACAAGGGTGCCCGTGAGCTATGCACAATGTTGTTCAAAATCTATTTTTCGATCAATAACAAGTAACATTTTACCTTATACGTAATATTTTACCTTATACATAGGATAATTTTTCGGTGAAGGTGTTCAGTTAACCACCCTTGGGCCAACATAGCTTCGGCCATGATTGGACCTTTGATAACTACATATGGCACCACAACAATAACAACCCAGTATAACCCCACAAGTGGGGTCTGGGAGGGTAGTGTGTACGCAGACCTTACCCCTACCTTAGGGTAGAGAGGCTATTTCCAATAGGCCTCCGGCATCCTTCCCTCCAAGAACTCCACACCTTACTCTTGGTTGGAAGTGGAGGGTGCTTACCATCAGAGCAACCCACCTTGTCGATGCCTACATATGGCGCCACCTTTTATACAAATGCACTAGTGTATATCTCATATTATATCCTCAGAAAGGAGAGATATTGACAAGAGACAAGAGCAATTGGCATGTCTAGAGAATTGTTAATAAATCTGTCAAATATGCACCAGAAACTTACAAAAAGAAACAGATAGTTTGAATGTCAAATGTCCAATATTTACCTTTAGGAAGTCAGATTGGACTAGTGACGAATCCCTACTGTATCCTGCTTCCTCAAGAACACACGTCAAAACTTGCTGCGTAGACGGAAAGAAAAATGGAGTTAAAACACGAGGTCACATTTCTGTATCAGTGTAACTTCATAGAAGGTGGTTTCTTCAGTAGATTGTTTTATGAGACCCTTGAGACTATAGATTGAACCTATCCAATTTTTACAGTACGATGGTTGGCTGTTCACGGCCTAGGTCTGCGTGGATTGGTACTTATATATACCTAAAGCAACTCATAAAACGGAGAACTGCACTTAATTTTCTTTCAACACTTGTAGCATGTTGAAAACTACACTACTCTGTTTGGTTATATTTGAGCTTTTTCCTCAGCTTCTTTTCAAGATTGAATTCCTGCTAAATATCTACTGTGGTTCCATTAGGAATGTGCAGCTGGACTAATCCATTAGGTTGTATCTCTGACCAACACAGGTACGCCCCGCCCAAACAAATGGCTCTAAAACAAACAAAAAGGAGTGCTACACCAGAAGTTTACAGCGAATTAAGAGATAATAAAGCACAATCCGGAGATTCAACGACTTGAGTTCAATATTTAAGGGGGGAAAAGGTAAAGAAGAAGAAAACTGGAGGCATACAACGCAAACACTACCTTTCGTTGAACATCAGACATAAACTGTCCAGTCAAATCCTGCAAGATCTCCAGCATATAATCGAACGTCACCTTTCCATTCCCATCGGAGTCATAAACCTTTAAAATAACTGGAAAATAAAAAAGAACGACAGCAGATGAGAAACAATTAAGCAGAAGAAAGTAAAGTTGAACGAAAAAGGAGATCAAATATGAAAAATTGTCCTTACATTCAACCTTTTGCTGCAAGCTGGAATGAGCACTAAATGCTGACAAGAATGCCACAAATTCTTTGAAATTTAATCCATCTATCATCCTTAATAGCCTCTGGATCACATTGGAACAAAGTTTTAATCATTATGGCGAATTCGTCAAATGTGTTTGTGATTTGTCAATTCTAATCAAAGGGCAGCCCGGTGCACTAAGCTTCCACTATGTGCGGGGTCCGGGGAAGGGCCGGACCACAATGGACGCAGCCTTACCCTGCATTTCTGCAAGAGGTTGTTTCCACGGCTTGAACCCGTGACCTCCTAATCACATGACAGCAACTTTACCAGTTACGCCAAGGCTCCTGGTCCTGGTCAATGCTGACCATTAACCCAAAAAAAAAATCAAAGAAACAATATAATGGTAATAAAGATAATCTAGTGTAACCTCTTTATTGATGGATAAATTTACCTTCTTTGTATCGCAATTACAATTCCCATTTCAAAACCTTATCTCTTCCCACTATACCTCTACTTCTTCAGTGTCAAACCTATGTCGTTAGACATTTCTCCAGCTCTCATAAGAATTTTGTGGCAGTTGCTCTCGAGGAATTTCCCGAGTAACCACTCCACAACAACAGCAGACCCAGTATATTCCTAACGGGTGGGATCTGGAAAGGGTAGTATATACGCAGACCTTACCCCTACCAGGTTGTTTCCAATAGACCCTCAGCTCGAAAAGGGTGAGAACACACATAAACTACCGAGGCAGAATTATTTTCTCTTTCTCCCTCGCCCTGCATCTCTAATTTCATAACACCATATAAACTATTCCCACATTCTCTCATTGATGGATCAAAGATTTCAAAGGCCAAGCATATGAACTAGTCTACCATCTTTGTTGCATTATGGTCTCTTTCGCATGCACCATTTCTAAAAATTAAAGGGCAGCCCGGTGCACTAAGCTCCCGCTACGTGTGGGGTCCGGGGAAGGGCCAGACCACAAGGGTCTATTGCATATTGTCTTGCCCTGCATTTCTACAAGTTGTTTCCACGGCTCGAACCTATCCTGGTCACATGACATCAACTCTACCAGTTACGCCAAGGCTCCTTCACTATTTCTAGAAACTATATAAACAAAATACTAAAAACAAGATTTGCATAATCATATAAGAAAAAGTTGATATGGGGTTGCATAACTATGAGGAACTATGTTTTGCTCACTTATTTTACAATATCAGGTTAAATTGAGCTACAACAACAGGTAACTAGTCTGATATTGTAACCGGAAAAATAGAGTAATAACCAGCCAAATTACACCAATAGTATAAAAGAATTTACTAGTCAGTGCGTATAACTTAAAACTCATTGTAATTTGTAAACAACAACAACAACAAATCCAGTATGTTCCCAGCAAGTGGGGTCCGGGGAGGGTAGCGCAGCCTTACCCCTACCTAACAGGTAGAGAGACTGTTTTCAATAGACCCTCGGGTCAAGAAAGGTAATAAGAAGAAGTGGATAGCAAGAAAGGAAGAAAGAGGGGAAAAAATCAAATGTTTTTAGCATTGTAATTTGTACAAAAATCAAATGTTTTTGCATGAATTGGCACATAAACAATGAAACCTGAGAAAGAGGATTGACAGCAAATTCAGGGACCGAAAGAAACTCTTCTCCAGAGATAAATCCACAGCCTTTTCTATCCACTTGACAAAACCTTTGGTACAACGAAAGTATCTCCTGCTGTGAAACTAAGAAAAAAAAATTTAAAAAAAATAAAACACAACTTTAATAACAATTACCCTTTAAAAAATCAACACACATGAATATTTAAGATAACAATATTGCACCCAAAAGTGTGGCCTAACTGCCAATGAAGTGTGTAAAAATGTTCAAATCCTAGCAACAACAACAACAAGGGTACTTACCATAACAACTCATCTGTCTAAAACTAAAAACACTAGCTAATTTTTTCTTATCTGTCTAAACCTTTGCGAGCAATAGGTTATTTCTTACTAGATGGGAGGTAACAAGTAGTGATGGAATAGTTGAAGTACGCACAAGCTGGCTCAAACACCAATTAAAAAAACATATAAAAAAATATTGTAGAATTGTGGTAATTACATGTGTGATTGCAGTGTTCTTGAACTTCTTCAATGTCATATTGAGTTAGCATGGAAGAAGCATTGCCCATTGTAATTTGAGAAAATTGAATTCTATGGTGAACAAGAAGTAGGTCAAAAAAAATGGAATTTTATGAGCATTTTGCATTGGTTTTTCCAATGTTTCCAACTAACTCTGGCATAGGCAGAGTGCATTTAATTTTGGTATATTAATATATTACAAAAATCTCCCCTGAAGTTTACTCTAATTACAAAGACTCCCCCTGTTGTTCTGAGAATTTATGAGAACAACCGTCGGCTCATGTTTTTCATCATTCTAGGATCTATGGGAAACAATTTCTCTATGTTCATAAGATTGGCACGTGCCTACTTTGATTGAACCAAAAAAGGGGTACTGTCGTACCTACCATTCCCATATAGGGAATGAACTGAGTTAGAAACCGTCCTGGTGTATGTTTCTGAATCAACTGCATCGTATGCTGCTATAGCTCTTACCAACTACCCTGAAAATGAAAAAGAAACCCTATCCTCAACCCTTCCAATCGTTTGTTCATGGTGGCAACTTCACCTCGTGCATTGGTTGTGAGCCCCGCCTAGAGGGAGACGCTAAGGGAAGGGCGTGAGCGTTAAATCTACCTCGCCTTTCAGAGGTTTTCCACCTTTCTGTTGAGCATCAATTGAAAATCCAATCTGACTTCTAAAAAGGAAGTGAGCATAGGTGAGAGAACCCCACTTTCCACATTCCTCTCCCCTGCACAGCGCGTGGGCCTTGTCTAACGAGCAACGACTTTCGATTCTTAACTTCAAGTAGTAGAGTCGCTGTTCAACCCTACCTATATAAAAGAATATGCATTCATACCATAATCTAATGAACCTTCTTATAGAAATAGAACAAAAATTAAGAGCTTCTTTTCACAGGAATCTTTCACAAAATTTCCAACATACTAATACTAATATTATCAACTAATCGGAATGTTTGATTATTAGACCATGGTATTTGATTAATGTATACTTTTTCATATACCTCCCAAGGAAAATCTCGAATTTGGCTTCCAAATTGACGGGTTAGTGTGAGTTTATCCATGTAGTTATGCACTCTTTGGATGAGAATCTGTTTTATAATAAGGTTGCATACACACTATCGTTCCCAAACCCCACTTGTGCAATAACAATGAGTTTGTTATACTTGTTATTACATAAATGTTACTATGTTAGTATTAAATAATATATTTGAGTTGTAAAATAAAATTAAAAGAAAACATTCAAATTTCTAAAATGATGAAGCTTAATGATATCTGGAGAATAGAGAAGTTGCAATAGACAACTTTAGACAGTTAAAATTCCTCAAAGTAAACGTTTGAAAATTATTCTAAGGGTTTGCAACCTTTGACTACTCTCCCCTCTTTTTGGCACTCATATAGCATCTTTTGAAAAGTATTTAGAAAATTGATATCATTTTTGGTTTATTCCATATATATAGCAGACTTTGCACATTATGATTGTCATTATTACTCCCTCCGGTTCACAATAAGTGACCATTTTACTTTTAACACGCTCATTAAGAAAATACTAATCTATACAAAAATACCTACTATGACTATGAACATAGGGGTTATTTTATAAAAACAAATTGAATTCTTTCTTGATTACATAACTGGACACTTATTTTTAACCAAAATGAAAAAAGAAACTGATCACTTTACTATAAATCGGAGGGAATAATAACGATAATAATGTCAGTTAGGAGACTTTGCACATCTGATAGCTCGAAAGAGAATAAAAGGGCAGTCCGGTGCACCAGCAGCTATGTGCGATATTCGGGAAAGGATTGGACCACAAGGGTCTATCGTACGCCTGCATTTCTGCAAGAGGCTGTTTCCACGGCTCAAACCCGTGACCTCCTGGTCACATGGACTAAAAAAAGAAAGAAAAAAAGAGAGATAAATATTACTACATGTTTACAATAGTTTGCTTAAAGGATTGGAATATCAGCAATTCATAAGGTATTCAGTCAAATACATTCTTCCTCTACAAAGCTCCAACACAATACTTCCCTTTTCTATAAAGAAGCTGCAACACAAGTTGAGTAAATGTTAATCCCGTAGCGGTTCAATTCCAACAAGCCTTTTCAACTAGTACTATTAGTAATGAGTCTATAGCTACTACCTTACGAAATTCAGTTTATACAAAAAGGAAAAGCAGCTAATCCAAGAGGATAGCTTATTCTACTCTGCCTCGTCTGCATCTCTTTTTCGTTTCTCCCCCCTCACTCCCATACTCAGTGCTCTCAAAGCGTTGAAAACATCCTTCATCGTTGGCCTTTCTTCTGGTTCCAGATTCATGCAGAGGAATACCAGACGTGTGATATCAAATGCAGTTGGATGATCAACTTCTTTGAAACATTCATGAACCAAATTTCACCAAGTGTAGCCTCCTTTAAAACTGAACTTTCCACAATAAAAGGATTCTCGCGAAAATTAAAGTTCTTTTTGCGTATTAGCTCCAGAAGTAGAAGACCAAATATATAAACATCAGATTTCATCGTCCGCTCACCTGTATCGACCAGAAAATGTAAGAAAAGAACTGCACTTAGTAATGAAAAGCAGATAAATAATGTAAACAATATTATGCACATAATAGAAACATCAAATATGATGAAAATTCTCCACAGGGGGAAAGCTAAGAGTAATAATTCCTAATTCAGACTTTTTTTACTAGCTCTTTTTCTGTTTCAGCCAAAAATATTAAAAGAAAATATGAGGGTCATGGCAGAGTCAGCTGCCGAGCTGAGGAGTTAATGCCAGGGGTGGAGCTAAAAGCCCGAGTATTGGTTCGCCCAAACGCAGTAATTTTTGCTCAAAAAATGTATTTGTGTTAAAAAAATTCATTAAACATGTACAAATATGAAATTTGAAACCCAGTTATTAGTACTTAAAGTCGTCGTCCCAAAATCCAAACCCCATAAAGTTGAATTCCTGGCGCCGGATGTCCTGAGTATAGGACACCTAGATAACAAACTACAAACAACATCAACTTGTTTGGAATCTTTTCCTGCACACTTTTGGGATAAAAGTGGGTGATGTCAGCAACCACAAAAGAGCTACTAAGAAGCTGGATGTGCTGTAAAGGGAACAAAGAGTTGAAGGAAATCCGGAGGACCATTCTAGCATGTGTTTTACGGCCTATTTGGAAGGAGAGGAATCACACATGTTTCAAGGAAAGGCATCACCAATACATGTTTCAAAACAGAGAAGTTTATTTTAGTTTAGAATTCTGGTATAACTTGATTGATGCATACAGTGTGGAAAAGATGATAGAATCTACTAGTAGCTTACAGAAGATCAAATCATTGTACTCTATGAAAGAATTTAAGTTATTACACTGACAGCGTAAAGGATTTTTTTACACGGTCAGTGAATTTCAACATGTGATAGCAGGTTAATTACCTATCAAGAGATTCTCCTGTAATTACCTAATAAGTGATTTCATTGCATAAATATCTTTTGCACTGCAGTGCATGTAACATACCATTTCTATCACAGTTTCATAACTATACCATAGGCTCTAACACATATTCCAGTTAGAATTTGTTTTGTCCAACAACTAAACCTAATTTGCTTATGACTTGGGTACTAAGGAGAATAGAACAAGAAAAAATGCAAAGAAAAAGAAAAAAGTAGCGGGGTTTAATTGATGAAACCCACCTCAAAATAAAAAGCGTTGCATCATGCAAAACATGGACAACTAAAAGAAAATCTTTAATCTATAACATGAAAACATCAGAGATGATGAGGCCTGAGAAAACATGCCTGCTACAACCTCTGGAACTTCCCTGCCAACACGAGCTCTAACATGAATTTTACAATCGTCGCTCACATGATTTGAGAAGTGACCAAAGTCAAATACTTTTATATTTACCTCCTGCAAGCCAAAAGGTTCCAGAAAGCCAGTAAGGTAATGATGTGTTAACATCCTCAAGTATCTAAGAGAAATAAAAAGTCGAGAAGACGACCAAGGGTTCAAATTCAACCTCATCTATCATAATGCATGAAGCAGTAACACTGCCAACTGCAACCCTCTTTTCATGCAGCCATGCCAAGAGATCGGCAAGTTGAGTTGCCACTTTTATCCGGTCATCCCACCCAAAGTCATCTACTAACTAGAAAATAAAAACATAAAGGATGTGCTAAAACCACACAAAACTCGCACTGAACAGTCATTCAACATAATAGTCGAGATAATAAATACCAGCCAGAAGCACATCAGACAAGACTCTGGTGAATTTTTCATCATAGACAGCTGCAAGCCTCGTGTCATAACAGTACCTATACAACTTCAACAAATTTGTATGCGTATTTGCTCTTTCATCTGTGAAGAACTCGATCTCATCCTACAGAAATACCCTTGACATCATTTAACGCAAAACAATAGACAAGAAATCAAATTCAGACCAATCTTGCAAACATACACAAAATTTATGTAGACGTTGAGTATGCTCATCTCCCAAAGGAAGGAGAAAATCCCATGTCTTTACAATCACTGGACGCTTTTCAGATCCTTCACCAATGATGCCACAAAACAATCTTCCTGAAAAAGTCTTCTGAATCAGGCTTGAAATCAGTAATGTTTTGCAACTCGGAGTAGGTGCAAAGCTTCACCTCACCAACTATCATTGGCTCAAGTGAGAACTTGAAGCTGCACATTGGCAAACAGACAAGAACATTCAGAGAAGAAAGAATAACATTGTGGATGTCAATCAAGTTCAAAAACCATTTTGATAAACTGATTCAAATGCAAAGATGTTGTCATAAAGTTCATACATCAAAAATAGTGACTAATTCTTTTTCCTTTTATGGATAACCAAGATATTCCCGAGAGCCAGTGGCGCACGGTTCAAAACTCAACAAATAATGGGTGTGCCCCTCTACCTTTCTACACTTATATACCAGTAGGGTTCGCAACCTTGACATGCGCCTAACTTGCTGCACATCACCTGATGTGCTCTTACCACCAGAACCAAAGTCCTGGGTGCTATTAATGACTAGTTTTTTTTATACTAAGCTTTTTAATATTTATGTTCATTAGTTAAGGTTTTCCTTAGCAATTTAATATATCACTTTGCAAATGATAATTGTTTGCGAGTCAAAGCCAGAGGGCAATACAAAGCTGGCAGATTCACCGCAGCTAATTTCGGGGTTTAATTAAGCTCATCTCAAACAAAACTATAACAACAACTATTTATTATATTAGAGAGGTTGACATTGGAGGTGTGAGGGGTTGACATTAGACGGCCTTAGGAGAGTAAGAGGTAGGCCGAAGAAGAGTTGGGGTGAGGTGATTAGGCATGACATGGCTTAGCTACAACTGACCGAGGATATGACCCTAGATAGAAAGATGTGGATTAGGATAGTAGGTTAGGTAATCTAGATTATTGATACCGGCAGTGTTTGTACTTACTCTCACATTTGCATTTCGATCATCTTACTATCTTGTTATGTATGCTCCTTTTACATGGTTTCTCAGTGTTGTCCTATCTTGTTATTATTGTGGTACCTATGCTTTTCGGAGCCGAGAGTTTATTAGAAACCACCTCGCTAACTCCACAAGATAGCGTTAAGATCTGAGTACACACTACCTGGCCAGCTATGTGAGATTATATTGGGTATGTTGTTGTAGCCGAACCTACCTTTGAAAAAAAAAACTAGACAAAAACTGACACAAGCACAACAGAACCCTATACTATTCCATTAGAAGGAGAGATAATGAAAAAACCTTTGGTAATATTTGCATCTTTCATAGAAAAGGCTAGCATTCCATTAGCGATGCTGTCGATGTACATAGGGTGACGCCAATTGGGAAATTCCTCCTTGTTAAAAATTTGAAAATAATAAGGCGAAAAATCCCATTCTTCCAACTTCTTTGGGATCATCTCAAAACCCCCACGCTTCTCCTCCTCGTCTCTCATCTGAACGTCTGCCATGGTTTTTTCTAGGGCACACAACACAAACGTAAACGAATCAAAAGGGGGAAATGAGGGATTTGGTGCTTGGTATAATAGCTGAGCGCTTGAAGTAGAAGGGAATTTTCTACCCGACCCGAATCCGGGTTATTGAGTACGGAAAACCGAAGGATTTGTATAATAAGGAAAAAAAGAAAATAGAATTTCTTCCTATTTTCTCCTACTAGTGTTAGAACCCGCACGTTGCGCGGATAATTTGACGGAATATTAATTTTATAAAATTATGATCTAATATATCATATTACATTAATAAATAATAGTTATACTATTTTATTATTTAATATAGTATACATAAATATGATAAAGCCTATACAAAATCAAAGGATGCAAAGCATTATAGTAACCAAATAAATTATTTATTCCGTATTATTTTTAATTAAATTAGCAAGTATTTAGTACTATACATTTAGTAATGTGATTTTTTTTTAGTTTGTCAATTGGCTTAATATTTTAATATTATTTCTCTTCTAGTAGAACCTACATATATATTTTTATTATTCTGGAAATATATATTTTTATACTTATGTTATACTGTTTAAAATTCAATTGTATAAATTTATAAATAATTTTCTAGAGTGTTATTTTATTTATATTTTGTTCTATAATTAATTCAAACTATAAATATTATAAAATTATCTTTATCCACCTCTTTTCGTACATTCATTTCTACTATAATTTTTATTAGTTTTCTCATTTTATATTTATTGAAAATTTAAATAATATCATTTTCTTATGAAATTATAATTTTTAATTCATCAAAAATATAAAGAGATAAGCCTTTTATTATTTTTGTAGAAAATGTACTAATGTTTTTAATAATTAATAAAATGTATTTTATATATAATATATTACCTTATATATAATATCCTAATAGTTTTTTTATATTTTTGGTTTTTTCATTGTGAAATTATGAGTTCTATTTATTAACTAAATTTTTCTCCATGAGAAATTTATTAGTATATGTATTAATTAGTATTTCTAGAGTGTTATTTTATTTAATTTTTTATTTATTATTTCAAAATAAAAATATTATAAAATATCTTTGTCCGCTTCTTCATTTCGACTATAATATTTTATTAGTTTTCTTGTTTTATATTTATTGTAAATTTAAATATTAATAAATTATAATTTTGAATTCTTCAAAAGTATAAAGATGTAAGCCTTTTATTATTTTTATAGAAAACGTACTAATGTTTTTAATAATAAATAAAATGTGTTTTATATATAATATATTATCTTATGTATAATATCCTAATGGGTTCTTTATATTTTCGTTTTTTTCATTATGATAAAACCTATACAAAATCAAAGGATGCAAAGCATTATAGTAACCAAATAAAATGTACTAATATTTTTAATAATTAATAAAGTGTGTTTTGTATATAATATATTACCTTATATATAATATCCTAATAGTTTCTTTATATTTTTGGTTTTTTCATTATGAAATTATGAGTTCTATTTATCAACTAAATTTTTCTACATGAGAAATTAAATAGTATATGTATTAATTAGTATTTCTAGGGTGTTATTTTATTTAATTTTTTTACTTATTATTTCAAAATATAAATATCATAAAATTATATTTATCCACCTCTTCATTTCGACTATAGTATTTTATTAGTTTTCTTATTTTAGATTTATTGTAAATTTAAATATTACTAAATTATAATTTTGAATTCTACAAAAGTATAAAGATGTAAGCCTTTTATTATTTTTATAGAAAACATACTAATGTTTTTAATAATTAATAAAATATGTTTCATATATAATATATTATCTTATGTATAATATCGTAATGGGTTCTTTATATTTTCGTCTTTTTCATTATGATAAAGCCTATACAAAATCAAATGATGCAAAGCATTATAGTAATCAAATAAATTATTTATTTCTTATTTATTTTGAATTAAATTAGCAAGTACTTAGTACTATACATTTAAAGTTGCGTTATTTCACTCAATATTGGGTCTCTTTACCAGGTCTTCTACCCGTGGCTTCAGGAGGTATTCACGTTTGGCATATGCCTACTCTGACCGAGATCTTTGAGGATGATTCCGTGCTACAGTTTGGTGGAGAAACTTTAGGACATCAGTGATCTCATTATTGCCTATTTTAGCAAAACCACCCATCAGAGCCATCGTTAACCATTGGTCGTTAAGACTTGAAGTATAAAACGGTCCATTTGTTTCTGAATAGCTTCCTTCAAAAGGGCTTCTGCTTCCTCGGTAAATGTCTTGGTAGAAGATATGATTTCTTGGAACTAAATGCCAAACAGGCCCCATCATTGATTTGAGATCTTGATAAGGTGAATACCCAGTCTATTCAATGCTAGGCATAATGAGTATAAAGACCTCAAAAAATCTCTTTTTGTCATATGAACTTTAAGGTGTATGAAGTTTCATATTTGATCACTTATTGATATGTTCGAGAAAACTCTACTTGAATCCATTTAATTTTTTTACCGACAAACCTGTGCTCGAAAATCAAAAAATTTTGAGCACAGGTTTTTATGGTCCAAGTGTATCTTGTCTTGAGGTAAATTCGAAATTGTTCGAATTGTGTAATCATCAATTACTCACATTGGTAAGCGACCCAAAGCGATTTAAATAGGTTCGATAATTAATATCCTATTCTTTATCAATTATGTAAGAGTTAAATTCTTCTGAATCAACATTATATCCAAACTCATTTCTCTCCTTTGAATTGAGAATTTCAATTTTCTATTCAATTCAAAATTCAAATTGAAGTATGATACTTTTCTGATATCTGATAATTCTCTATCGGGAACATATATAAATAGTATATATCCGTCTAAAAATTCCTCTTGGGAGGTTTACATATACTCATAATTGTTGTTATGATTTTTTATTAGTTTGTCAATTGGCTTAATATTTTGCAATTATTTCTCTTCTAGTAGAACTTACATATATTTTTTTTAATTCTGGAAATATATTTTTATACTTATGTTATATTGTTTAAATTCTTCAATTGTATAAATTTATAAATAATTTTCTAGAGTGTTATTTTATTTATATTTTGTTCTATAATTAATTCAAACTATAAATATTATCTTTATCCACCTCTTTTCGTACATTCATTTCTACTATAATTTTTATTAGTTTTCTCATTTTATATTCATTGAAAACTTAAATAATATCATTTTTTTACTAAATTATAATTTTTAATTCATCAAAAGTATAAAGAGATAAGCCTTTTATTATTTTTGTAGAAAACGTACTAATATTTTTAATAATTAATAAAATGTGTTTTATATATAATATCCTAATAGTTTTTTTATATTTTTGGTTTTTTCATTATGAAATTATGAGTTCTATTTATTAACTAAATTTCCCTACATGAGAAATTAATTAGTATATATATTAATTAGTATTTCTAGAGTGCTATTTTATTTAACTTTTTTATTTATTATTTCAAAATATAAATATTATAAAATAATCTTTATCCACCTTTTCATTTCGACTATAATATTTTATTAGTTTTTTCATTTTATATTTATTCTAAATTTAAATATTACTAAATTATAATTTTGAATTCTTCAAAAGTATAAAGATATAAGCTTTTTATATTTTTATAGAAAACGTACTAATATTTTTAATAATTAATAAAATGTGTTTTATATATAATATATTATCTTATGTATAATATCCTAATGGGTTCTTTATATTTTTGTTTTTTTCATTATGAATTTATGAGTTCTATTTATTAACTAAATATTTCTACATGAGAAACTTAATTAGTATATGTATTTATACGATATTATTTGATTTTTTTTAGTATTCTTCATTTATGTCTATTTGTTTATTATGATTTTAGTTATGTGTATATGTACAATTTTTCTCATAATAATTCTAATTATTTTTATAGGTTACCTAATTGTATTATCCAACACTTCATATTTTTAGTATAAATTACCAGTTTTAGTATAATAACAACTCTTATATATGTATACACACACATACTACTACTGCTGCTTCTATATTAGGAAGAAATTATAGCCTAATTTGAATTGGTATTTTTTTAAATTGTTTTTATTTTTTTGTTGTAAAATAATTTTAAAACTGCAATTTGAATGAGTAGAATATTTTTTGTATTTTCGTTTTTTATTAATAATTATAAAATATCTATATTTATTAATTCAAGTAGTGTAACCAATTAATTCAAAATTTAAAATTCAAAAAAACAATTAGTTAGAAAGTAATTTATTTTGTCTTAATAATGCCACTTGGCTTTTTGTAATTAAGACACTTGTCTTAATGTAGTGTTTTTGCTTCTCTTATTCTTTATAGATAGACTAGTATTATTTTTCTTTTGGATAATATAGCACTTTTGATGCATCAATTATAATAAATTCTGATTTTGGTCTTTTTGATATATAACTAAAGATATTTAATTAATTAAATTGTGTATTTGTTATCCTTTTATGTAGGAACTTTTAGCTTTTATTAGAGTTATACTGTCCTCAATTATAAAGTAACATTAAAAACTTAACATAACAGGTGAATAATTAAATAGATTTATAATTAATAAATCGATAAACTAGCTTCCTTAAAGGTCAATAAATTGGATTGAGATTTATAAAATAGTAGATAATTTCTTATCTTATGTCCAATAACTTATGCTAGTGGGAGGGAGTAGACCCGTTTAATTAGTCAAATACGCACAAGGTGGAACAAAATAATTCTGTAAATTCTTGAAAACTCAAAAGTCGGGGGATCAGAAGTAATATTGAATATGCTTAGTTCAATATCATCGAGGGCGGAGCTAGAGTGCTCCGAGCAGATTCGATTGAATTCGATAATTTTGGTTCGAATCATGTATATATTTTAAAAAAATTAATTATATATATAATTAGAACTCAATAGCTTAAAATGAACACAATTCTGAATCCATAAACTTGAAATTCTGACTTTACCTCTCAATATCATAATTAGAGATGATAAAATGGTTAAAAGAATATAGTTATTCACCCATATTATCCATTAGGAAATAGGCCGGATAATAAACCTATTAAAAACGGTCGAATATAAATAAACCATATTATCCACTTAGAAAATAGTTAACCAAATAGATAATTAATATGTTTAACTTTTACGCTTTAAAGTTTCAAATCGGATATTCCTCAAATTTTGGATCCATTTTAAATACGGATCGAGCCGGGTAATTTATATATTTTTGAATTACCCGTTTTCCACCGTTAGATATCCGACCCGACTTGCCAATTTGTCCCACCTATCAAGTCCAACTTACTTCATATGGTGCATGTGCAGTTAATATGAATTCAAATTCTCAAGACTTAGCTATACCAAGCACCAAAACCTCTCTTTTCCCCCAATTCTGTTCGTTCTCCTTTGTGTTTGTGTGCCCTAGAAAAAACTAATGACTGACGTTCAGATGAGAGACGAGGAGGAGAAGAGCGGAGGGTTCGAGATGATCCGAAAGAAGTTGGAGGAATGGGACATTTTCCCTTACCAATACCAAATTTTCAACAAGGACGAGTCTCCCAATTGGCGCCACCCTTTGTTCACCGATCGTACCGCTAACGTAATGCTAGCCGGTTTCTATGAGCAATGCAACTACTATAAAAGGTATTTTCATTATCTCTCTTGCTATTCCTCTTTCATTACACACACGCACACCCCCTATTTTTGTTAGCAAAGTGAGATATTATAAAATTGCTAAGCTATCGTTGTTGTCCTAACTGGTAAAGTTAGCCAAAATGTGACCAGGAAGGCACATGTTCGAGTCGTGGAAACAGCCTCTTCAGGCTGGGTACAATAGACCCTTATGGTCCAGCCTTTCCGGGGAGGGAACTTAGTGCACTGGGTTGCCCCTTGCTAAGCTACCATTGTCCATGACTCATGGACCATGAGGTGTCAAGTTCAAATCCCCGCGGAGGCAAAACTCTAGTTGATTTATCCTTTGTCCAAGTTTTGGTGGTCAGAATTAGCTGGTACCTCTGGTACCTTGTATAATTAGTTCCTAGCCCGAATACCATGGTTATAAAGAAAAGAAATGGTTATCGATGAATATGTTAATGATTAGGAATACAAAGATTAAAATAGTTTTAGTAGTATAAGAGAACTAGTCACTAATATCCCCTTGGGCTTTGGTTCTAACGGTTAGAGCGACAACGTGTGATGTTTGGGTTAGGCTCATGTCATGAGGTTCGAACCCCGCCGCGGACAAAAGTATGGTACTTAAGTGGAGAATCCACCGAGTTTCGAACTGTGGGCCTCTGGTGTTGAGAGATTTTTAGGTTATCAAAATAAAAATATAAAAAAAAACTAATCACTAACATTGAATTAGGAAATTATAACAACATTTTTGCATCTGAATCAGATTTATTAAATGGTCTCTGAACTTGATTGACATGACTTTTATTTCATTAAGTTATACTTTCATTAATTCCTCTGCCAATATTATTATCGTTTGTATTTAGAGTTATTTTTCGTGCATCATATATTTTCTCTCTATAGCATTGAAGTGCATTTGCTTCAAGTCCCGAAAACCTTGATACCTTTTTGATTAAAATTAAATTCTACCTGCTCTGAATTTGTCGATGTCCATTTCACTTGACCAGTTAAGAAGCTAGACATCCACAATCTTGTTCTTTCTGCTCTGATCTTCTCTGGTTGCCGAAATGCAGCTTCAAGTTCTCACTTGAGCCCATGATAGTTGATGAGGTGAAGCTTTGCAGCTACTCTGAGTTGCAAGACATTACTGATTTCAAGGCTGAGAGCTTGATTCAGAAGACTCTTTCAGGAAGATTGTTTCGTGGCACCATTGGTGAAGGATCTGAAAAACGACCGGCGATTGTAAAGACATGGGATTTTCTCCTTCCTTGGAGGGATGAGCTTGAGCATCCCCAACGCCTACATAAATTTTGTGTATGTTTGCGAGATATGTCTGAATTTGATTTCTTGTTTGTTATTTTGAGTTAAATGATGTCAAGAGTTCTTTTTGTAGGACGAGATCGAGTTATTCACAGATGAAAGAGCAAATACGCATCCAAATTTGTTGAAGTTGTATAGGTACTGTTATGAGATGAGGCTTGCAGCTGTCTATGATGAAAAATTCACGAGAGTCTTGTCTGATGTGCTTCTGGCTGGTATTTATTACCTCGACTATTATGTTGAATGACTGTTCAGTCCGAATTTTCTGTGCTTTTTTTATGATTTCTTTTTCTGGTTCGCAGATGACTTTGGGTGGGATGACCGGATAAAAGTGGTAACTCAACTTGCCGATCTCTTGGCATGGTTGCATGAAAAGAGAGTTGCTGTTGGCAGTGTTATTGCTTCATGCATTATGATAGATGAGGTTGAGTTTGAAACCTTGGTCGCCTTCTCGCACTTTTCATTTCTCTTAGATATTTGAAGATTCTAACACGTCATTACCTTACTGGCTTTCTGGAACCTGGAAATTGTTTTGGCTTGCAGGAAGTAAATATAAAAGTATTCGACTTTGGTCACTTTTCAAATCATGTGAGCGAAGATTGTAAAATTCCTGTTAAATACCGTGTCGGCAGGGATGCTCCAGAGCTTTGGGCAGGCATGTTCTCTCATACTTCATCATCTCTGATGTGTTCATGCTCTAGATTGAAGGTTTTCTTTTTATTTGAGGTTTTGGTTTCATCAATCAAAATACTCCACTTTTTCCCTTTCCTTGCATTTTCCCCCTTTTTCTATTATCCTTATTACCCTTGTAGCGAACAAGCTAGGTTTAGTTGTTAGACAAGACATTCTAGTTATGTGTCAGAGCCTATGGTTAGTTATGAAACTACGATAGAAATGATAAGTTCTATGCATTGCAGTGTAAAAGATAGTTACACAGTCAGATCACTTATTAGGTAATTACATGTAAATCTCTTGATAACTACTACTTAGTAATCTGGTAAAAACAGTAACTAACATGCTATCACATGTTAAAATTCACCGGTCGTCTTTATGTTGTTTGTATATAGAATTTAAATTCTTCCATAGTTTCTATCATCTTTTCCCCATTGTATGCATCAATCAAACTATACTAGAATTATAAATTAAATAAACTTCTTTGTTTTGAAACATGTATTGATGATGTCTTCCCTTCGAAACTTATGTGATTGCTCTCCTTCCATATAGTCCATAAAACAATGCTAGAATGGTCCTCCAGATTTTCTTCACCACTTTGTTCCCTTTGCAGCACAGCCAGCTACTTAGTAGCTCTTTTGTGGTTGATGACGTCGCCCACTTTATCACAAAAATGTACAGGAAAATATTCCAAATCTTTCCAGTAACTGCAATGCAAAAATTGTACAGAAAAAAATTCCGAATCTCTCGTACAAGTTGGTATTGTTTGTAGTTTCTTATCTAGGTATCCTGGATTATATTAATTTATGATAATCTCTGTTGCTCGGACTGGGGTGTGGGTATCCGATACGCGTGCTGATCCGGAGAACGGATTCTTCATCACATAACTTTAGGATGGGTATGGATCATACTATATGGATACGGGTGCCAGGATACGGACAATAAATGTATATTACGACGCATATAAGTATATATATGATAAAACCCGGTGGAATCCCACAAAGTTATTGATGAAACTAATAAAATTTAATTCTTTAAAAACGCCTAATATTTTATTCATGTAATAGCAAAAAGCTCTTTTACTTTATATAACTATATATATGACATAAAACCGCAAAATCAAATCGACTATCCAATCAGTCTATACTTCTCGGTCATAGATGTAGTCAAAAAGCACCCACGGTGAGTTGACCAAATCCTGGGATATCCCACACCCACACCCTGCAGCAAGGATTTGAAGAGTCCAAGCAACATAGCTTATAACTATGTCTACTGAAGAGGTCTTGTGCTTTGTTCCTATATATTGTTCATTAGCGTGCATAAACTCCTCAGCTCAGCAGCTGACTCTGCCAATAACTTTCATATTTGTATGTTCTTGGCTGAAACAGAAAAGAGCTAATGAAAAGAAGTCTGAATTTAGAATTATGACTTTTGAGCTTTCTCCCGTGGAGAATTTTCATTATATTTGATGTTTCTATTATATGCCATAATATTTTTTACATAATTTATCTGCTTTTCTCTACTAAGTGAAGTTCTGTTCTTATATTTTCTGGATTGATACAGGTAAGCGGACGATGAAATCTGATGTTTATATATTTGGTCTTCTACTTCTGGAGCTGATAAGCAAAAAGAAGTTCGATTTTCGCCAGGATCCTACGAGTGTGAGAAATTCAGTTGTAAAGGAGGCTAAACTTTGTGAAAAATATTTGGTTCATGAATGTTTCAAAGAAGTTGATCATCCAACTGCATTTGATATCACACTGCTAGTATTCCTCTGCATGAATCTGGAACCAGAAGAAAGGCCAACGATGAAGGATCTTTTAGATGCTTTGAGCGCACTGAGTAAAGGAGTGAAGGGGGAGAAACGCAAAAGAGATGAAAACGAGGCAGAATAAAATAAACTATCCTCGCTTTTACTTTTTGTATAGACTGAATTTCGTTAAGTGTAGTAGCTATAGAGTCGATTACTAATAGTACTAGTTCGAAAGGCTCGTTGAATTGAACGTTTACACAGCTTGTGTGGCATCTTCTTTGTAGAAAAGAAAAGTATTTTGGTGGAAGATGTATTTGACTGAATTCCAATCCTTTAAACAAACTATTGTAGACATATTTATCTCTCTTTTTTTCTTTCTTTTTTGGCTGCTTATTCTCTTTCGAATTGTTGCGATTGTTTGTTGTTTTATTTACTCTTGTTTTGAGTCGGGATCTATCGGAAACAATCTCTTTATCTTTATAGGGTAGGGGTAAGGTCTGCGTTGCCCTCCCCAGTTGTATTCTCTTTCAAACTATATATTCGATGGTCTAAGTCTCCTACCTGACTTTATTAGTGCTATCGCTATCCTTATACTTATTATGATCATTACGTTTATTACGAGGAGTTTTATTAGAATTGTCATTGTTTTATCATTATTATTTTTATTATTACTGATATTTTAATAATATGAAATAGTAGATAATTTTAATCTGTATTTGAGGATAATATAGTTCTAAAAAAGCTAAATATTTCCTACATAAAAGGATAATAAATACACAATTTGATTAATTAAATATATTTAGTCATATATAATAAAGACCAAAATCAAAATTTACTATTATTATAGCATAAATGGGTAGTTTCGTGGCTCTTACAATTTTTTTTTTAGTTTTATGACCCTACATCTCTTTTCTTACACATGTGAAATTTACTTTTACACGTAAGAGATGTGTTTTTTACACATAAGAGATCTAAAAATATCATTTTTTAAATTTTAAAATTGTAAAGGGGCATGATATATAAATAACTCTAATAATTGGTTTTCGTAATTAAAAATATTATATTAATCACCACTGAAAACATTACAAAACAAGCATAGCTACACACAACTAGCTACTCTGAGTAAACAAAAGCAATCTACCTCCTATTGTGTTCTTCTATCAAGCAGTCTAAGCATATACATGTAAAGCTGGGCTATGGATTGCATATTTAAAATATCAACTTCTGTAGCTGGTTCCTTATGTTGCTCGTGCCTCTAATGTTACATACACATGCTATCTCTCTAGCTTCTCCTGTTATTTCTTTCCTTCTATATTGCATGTATGAACTCTGCATGTATAGGTGAAGTGACGAGTACCTAAACTTTGTGGTCACGTCATAATATGCGAGTGAAAGTTAGTTCTTGTGATTTTTATGGTCTATAAGCCTATTATCCATGTTTATTGTTTTTGTTGAAATATGAGAAGATGTGTATCCGGTTCCACCAAAATGGCCGGTTAAGAACTCTCATGTTCAGAGGGTGAAGGTTGCGGAGATGAGTATGCTCAGGTGGATGTGCGGGCTCACCAGGTTAGATATGATTAGGAATGAAGTTATTCGGGAGAAGGTAGGGGTGGCCCCGGTGGATGAGAAGATGCGGGAAGCGAGGCTCGGATGGTTCGGGCACGTGCGGAGGAGAAGCCCTGATGCCCCGGTGAGGAGTTGTGAGCGGTTGGCAGTGGTTGGCCCGAGTAGAGGTAGAGGGAGACCTAAGAAGTATTGGGAGAGGTGATTAGGCAGGACATGGCAAGACTGCGGATTTCCGAGGACACGGCCCTTGATAGGAAGATCTGGAGGTCTAGTATCAGGGTTGTAGGATAGGGGTTCAAGAACTTTTCGTACTTCATTCCCGGGGCGAGGTGGGGTTGGTAGGGTTCTACATAGATGACTTACTGGTCGATATTATTGCATGTCACTTAATTTATGCTTTCAGGTTTAGACAATTATTTATGCAATTTTTGATGGAGTTACTAATGCTCTTTTCTTTTCTTGTTTATTTCCCTGAGCCGAGGGTCGATTGGAAACAACCTCTCTGCCCTTTCGGGTAGGGGTAAGGCCTGTGTACGTATTACCTTTCCCAGACCTCACTTTGTGGGACTATAATGGGTAGTTGTTGTTGTTGTTGTTTATTCCTTTAGTTGTACTTTTTAGGGTTTCTTAATAATATCCCCTATAAATAGGAAGAGAGAAGGAACAAAAAGGGGATTTGCACTCCTCTGATAACAATATATTGTAACGGGTTGACTATAGAGAGTATACAAAAGTTTGTCTTGTCCACCGATTATGTTAATCAATATACCCCTTTTATTCACAAGATCCAAGGATTCCTTACCCACATTCATTTTCTATTCCTTACCCACATCCGTTTTCTATTATATCACGTTGTTGTCAAAAAGGAGAATCAATTCAAACCACCTAACATTTGGGTGACAAATTCCTTCTTATTATATTTACTGTCATTATCTACATTTATCGCATGCTTTTATTGCCTCATTCATTGGCCATCATTGAACCCTTTTAGTTGGTATTCATTAACATCGAACATGGTATTATTACATCAATATATTTAAATTCCAGATCTAATAATTATTATGTTTAACTAAGATTCACCCCTTGTTTTCCCATTAATTCGTTTTAAGAGAAGGTTAACACTTTTTTTGGTAAAACACAAATTAGTATACAGTATATTGTTTCAAACATTTATTTACTGTTTAAACAAAATATGAAGAATTTTTCTTACATGCATTACTAATGTACTACTTATATATTTTATCTTGCAAATAATAATACATAGCTTCCCATGGAACTTATATTGTTATTTGTGATACAAAGTGCTAAATTTTATGTTGGTGAAATTACAAGTACTTCCTGTTGAAAAATAAGATGTAGAAAAATAAATAAATATTCTTAAGGTTGAAGTGTGGATATCTTTATCTCTTTAAGGAGATTTAACTCACTGCGATAGTATTTTTACGATCCAACAGTAATACTCTTGACTTGTCCCCTCCAGGATACAACAACCTGACAATGTTGTATGACTCGAATAAACTCTGAACAAGTTGTTGAGTCCCAAGCTCCACCAAAATAAACACCTTCTTTCAACAAAAATAATGTTTTCTTTTGTAGAGAATAAGTAGGAGACTTAGATTTTCTCCTTCTATTAACTCTCCTTTTCACAATACCAACCACACATTTTTCATGTACACCGTAACACTTTTTTCCCACAACACAAAGAAGAAATACCACAATTTATAGGCGTAGAATCTCTTCCTCGAAATAAATAATAAGATAGTGAGATGATAAAATAGTAGAACATGGGTTGGTGGTTACAAAATTTAATCTTTAGTTGATTAGTGGTAGTCCAATATATTATAGCATTAATGGTTTCAAGAGTTACACCAAAATAATGATCACTTTCTTGTCAATTTATAACCATTATCTTACAAGAAATAATGCACTTTAATATTATAATGTACTAACACCAACACTTTATGCCGATAAGCGATAATTAACTGAATGTTATATAAATTAACATTGCATTTATGTAGTTATTACACTACGAGATCGTTTGGTAGGAAATATTAGAAAAAATAATGCAAGCATTAGCTCTATGCATTACGAATACCTTGTTTGGTATATATTTATCAACCTATGTATAACTAATATTTGTATTAGTTATACATCATACTTGGCATTATCCTATGCATAAGTAATGCATAGAAAACCACGACATTAGTAATACCAAGGCTATTAATGCATGCATTAGAATGATTAAAGACAAAATTATCCTTAAATCCCTTAAAGTTAGAGAATATGGAGGGCATTTTTATAAACAAATATTTTCTTCAAAATTATGCAATCTATTATAATTTTAATACACCACACCAAACAGAAAATAAAAAATAATATCTGCATAACTAATGTTTTCATCACTAATCCATACATTATTAATATTATTTACCGGCACTATCTTTATACACCCTACCAAACGACCCGTACATATATTGCATGCCAAACAACCACTTACTGGTATACAACAAAAGTTACTCAAATTTCGTTTGTTTCATGAAGTTATCTTTATTGCAGAGACTTGAAATAAATCTCGATAGGTTTATACACTTATTAGAGAAGAAAAAAAATCTTGATAATTTTATGATCTCATCTACTTTATCATTACTGGCATCTGATTCACCAATATTCAGTAGTACACTCCTATCATATATCATATACTATATTATAATTGTGAAGATTAAAGTGCAAAGTTAAAAAACCTAAATATCTCTTAAAAGTTAAGTGATATTTTTGCCCTTCATTTAAATATTACTTTCACATCACTTTTTGTACCAACAGGTAAAAATATCTCATAATAAATTGAGTTGAATTTTCTATTACACTTTACATGAAAATATAAAATACAATGTAACGTATAAAATATTTTTTTAAATTTACAAAATATTTTTATAGTCCCAACTAAATTTATCTAATATCCAGTGAAATTGTTTTAGTCATTTTCATTTTCATTATCTTGTCCATTAGTTTTAATTGGATAACTATTTAATGTATCTAGTCTATAAAAAATATCTAGTGCTTTTTGTATTCTCAATTAAATTTCTAGAATGTTAGCTTCAAGAATATTCTCGATAAAAATATTGTTAATGACAGCTGATAGACATATTATTCTATAAACAAACTAAAATATAGTAGTAATATTTACTGGTTAGCACTCTGTTTATTATAAAGAAGATAAAACCTGTCATTATCTTCGTTAGTGATAATATAGCAAACTAACTTTACAATTTTGGATTACCATACGAGCTTAACAAATCACTTGCCGATATGGATGACATATCTAATAAGTTCTCGGATATGGTGGTGCAATCATTGGTGTTGCAACAAGTTAGAGGAGACGTTTACGGCGATGTGAGTTTAATGATGTCTACTATAAATATCAGAGAGCTTACGAGGCTAAACACTTTTTTCTTTTGTGTTCAAATAAATATTTTTCAGATATGAGTTTTTTAGTTTTTACTCGAAGTATATAGTGTTTTGCCACCCTAAAGGTGTTTTGACTTTTTGAAACAAGCTAAAAAATATATTCAGATTACCCTAAGATATCAAGAACATATACTTCTTGCTTTAGTTTTTTGTCACTCAAAAATTATTTTTGATAGTATTAATATAAAATTTTTAAATTTTCATATTCATAGATATGGGTACACGCGCAACGCGCGTACCCAAAGACTAGTTTTATACACTTTATCGATTACTTCATAGCCAAATATGCATTAATAAATCCAAACAACTATACCCAAAACTTCAACAACAAGAGAAAAATAAAAATAAACCAATTATTTTAATTCAAATTGAGAATTGTATTTCTTCAAAAGTAGAAATTGAAAAAAGAAAAAACCTTTTACATTCCTATGCATATATGAAACCTTATTACCCTCAATGTTTAAGATTTTGTATAATAACATTTAGTATACCTAATTACCAATTCTATACCATATAGTGTATTAATTAGTCTCCTAATTTAACTCTATCAATATATACCCACTCCCCCCATATTTCTCTCTCCAAATCCCCCTCCCCCTCACGTATTTGTTCGATTTTCATTTAATAGAATTGATTTTAGTCTTTTGCTGAGTATTATCACGAATTGCTTGAACGAACAATTCCGGGCAGGCTTTTGTACTGTTTGATTTTGGCGTATTTCATCTCCATATCAATGTATAACTGAAAAAAGTTTTTAAAGTTAAGACCAATGAGCAATTGAAAAAATTATTATACCACATTTCTCTCTTCACATCCCAATCCCTAATCTTAGTTATGTAAATCAAATGAAAATAGAGCAACAATTTCACTATTGATAACTATTAAAAAGCTTTGAAGCATTGAATTCGAATTTGAGTTTTCAAAAATCATTATTTGTTTGGATTGGGTGTTGTTGCAAATAATTGAGAATATGATTTGGAGTTTATATCTCAAATTTGAGGGTGTTTTGGTAAAGATTAGACTTGATTTTTGTTGAATTTCATATTGAAAGTCGAATAAAAAGAAGAAGAAAACGTAATATGCACTATATTTACGATATTGTAGTAAAATTGTAGAAATAATGTAAGAAAATTGTCGATAAGTTGTAGATAAGTGTAGATAAATTGTGTAATATATAATTGGTTGTATGAAATTTATTTTTACAATGTATAAATCAGATACAAAATATACAAAAGACATATTGTATAAAATTTGTATTTAAATTGTATGTTATTGTAGTTGTACTTAATTGGGTAGAAATAATGTGTGAAAGTTGTAGATAAATTGTAGATAAGTTATATATACAAAATATCGACAATTTATCTACAAATATCTACAAATTGGGTACATTTTAATATCTTAATTTCCATTCAATTGTAGCATAATTGGGATTATCGACATAATTGTATTTTTTTGCAGAAGATTTGTAGAAAGTTTTAACTGATGCGATGCTGTATGAATACACGCAGCGAATCAAGTTTTTAAAATATCAATTAGAATATTTAGTTTCATAATTGTAGCGCGCCTAAATAGAAAGGAAATAATTCCTATTATTTGGTATTTAATTAATGATATATTTTTTGTAAAATAACTATTAGCATAGCAGGTAATATGAAATCATGCACATTTTTAATAATAAAGTTTCATATACGGTACATGAAGAAAATAATTCTAAAAAAGCAAAACAAAATCCAAATAAAAAGAAATTGAATTTGAAAAAAAGAATCCACGCCTTTAGTCGTATGCTAATTTTGGGGAGAAAGAGAAAAGCAAATGACTGGTGGGACCCACAATTAGGCCTAAAAAAACGTAAAATTTAAAGAGTTCCACCTAACAAGTCAGGTTAGGGGTAATGTACATGTGGGACCCACATACACGTGAATGGTTTTGTACTTTCTCTTCAGATTTGGCAGTAAGTAAATCTATCTCTCTGGATACCCTTTTTCTTCCAGCGGCGACCATATCTGCCGTCTGCGGCGGCGTTGAGCTACTTCCGGAACGGCTATGGAAAAGTTATTTTTGACGGTATGTTGTTGATCTAAAATCTAATATATACCTGTTAATATGCGTTTCTTAGTTTATATATTTCTCTTCTGTTATGGCGAAAGTGTGTTAGTATTTCAGATCTGTCATTGGTTTTGCCGTAAATCCATGTCTGCTAATTAATTTGAAGGTGAAAGCTTTTTAGAAACCAGGAAATTCTCTTCTTTTTGCTTGTAATTTGGTTGAACTAGGAATAGGAAGAATAAAAGGAGAGATATCGAGAGAGGAGAAAAAAGAAAACAATTGGAAAAAGGTGGAGCTTAGTTATTTTTAGGCCTGAACATTACCGTTAATCATGTCAGTGTGGACTTGGACACATTTTTAGGAAAGAGCCGGATCTAAGGATTTTAAGAGCATGAGTGCACCAAAATATTTTGAGTGTTTTATGACATATTACTAATAATTTTGCACATTATTCAATGAGATAAATTATAATCTTGCCAATCTAAATATGTGTTTGCCACAAAAATCATTGCATAATGTTTATCTTAAAACCTGTTTAGGATTTACCATAAAATTCAAAATAAAAAGGGAAAGTGGAATAGTAATGAAAATTTAATACTGTAAAAATTGAAACTTTGCAAATTTTATAGCTAGAAGAAGAATTATAATATCAAAAAGCTCTTAGAACATATGACAGGTTCTTTATATGCGACTTGCTTATCCAAAAAAAGAAAAGTATATTTTATCCTAAATATCTCAAAAAGAATATCAATAATTTGATTGAAATTCAAATATATTTAAGCAATAATTTGGGATAAAAATATTTAAACAAACCGCATCATGGATTTAGATCTTATTGTCATGTAAATTATTTATAGGAAAACCAATATATAGTGGTTCAAGATAAGACAAATCTCCTTAAGTTGTTGTTTACATGAAACTTGGAGAAGGAGATGAAAAAGGAAAGAATGATAAGAAGGAAAAACAATAAAACTAAACCAAAGGAAGAGCTACAAAGTACAAACTAAATCATAGTATTATAATAATGTGTGTCCATGAGGTTTCGATCGGAGACACCAATGCCAAAATTTGAACATGGGTTCCATCTACTCTATGTGACTAAACCATTGAAATTTTATACATAAAATTTGCTTTTACTTGGCTAGAGGATGGGTGCATGTGCCCCACATGTTCTAACATGGATACTCCCCTGGGCCTGAATAATTTGCTCCCAGTCTAATGCAGATAGTGTTCCTCGTTGCATTAATTGGAAAAAGAGTTTCTTCCCCGTGGCATTACCCACAAATATTGTTTAAGATCAAGTTCCACAACTAAGTAACAGTCAAATATTCCGTAAACCAGTATTTGTTGTTTTCAGCCTCTATTCGACACATAGAAGATTACGTTACAAATTATAACTCCAAAAAGTTTAGACATTCCATCTCATGGAATCTGGTTCCTTAGTTAAACCTTGTGCATTTTCTAGTCTATTCAAGAGCTTAGACATTCTTTTTTGCTTCCCAATACTGGACTTTTTTTTGTGTGGATAAAATAATAACTTCATTGAAAGAAAGAGGGCAATACATGGCCGTATACAAGTAGTCTACCAAAAATAGAAAACCTCACAACAAAAAGTTTTCTAGTCTATTCAAGAGCTTGTATCTTTCTTGTGAAAGTTACCTCCCACCCTAATCATTTTTTTAATAATAAAGTAATGTAAATTTCATTTGGAACTAGTACCAAGCAGGTATTGTAAGAGGTACTATAAAATGAGGAGATTATGATTTCTAGCTTTATCAAAGAACTATCCAAAAAATCCAAAAGCTGTGCCACATCCTCTACCTTGTGAACCTTACACCAAAAGTAACAATTTTATAAACATCTATTTTTTACAAAGAAATGTTATCTATTTCGCCCGCCAATCATTTTTTTTTTAATAATGTAAAAAGTTATATTGATAGGGTACCAAGATTGTACAAAAGGGTACAAACTCATACAGAGACCAAACAAGCAGCCTACTACACTTTCTTTCCTAACAAATCCAAAAAATCCTTATACTGACTCAAGCTCACTAGCAAGCTTCTTTTACGCCAGTAATACAAATACAAATTATGCGGGCATCTATTTTAGTTATAGAGATGTGATTTCGTTACCCTTCACATCAAGCCTTGTTCCTCTCCCGCCATAAAGTCCTGAAGATACGAAGTGGAGTGATTTTTCTTCTGCTTCAGCCCTCTAGGTGTTATTTGATGTTGGCAGATCTACAGTAAGCCCCTTATATTCTGAGGCATCACCCATTAAATGCCACAAATGTTTAAAAATAACTTCCAACATTGTCTAGAAAATCTGCAATGGAGGAATAGGCGATCAACTGTTTCCTGATTTTTTTGCACGCGAGTAGCATCTATTACATAGGGCAGAACCTCTTTTCTTCAAGTTGTTTTTAGTTAAGCGGGCCTCGTAAGTTGCAATGCATTCAAAGCTTACTGTCTTGACAGGAGCTTTTGTCTTCCAAATCATCTTCCAAGGCCAAGTAACATCCCATTGGCTTCGCTGCATTATCATGTTGTAGCAGATGTTAACTGAAAATCTTTTATCTTTACTGGCGGACCAAATCAGTGAGTCCACCTTACTTTGATCAATATATACTGATTCCAGCTGCTGAAATAATTGACGAAAATCCTCCACAAATCCAGCAAAACAATCCCAAAATACACAAAAGGACGGTATTCCGTAGCATATTCAGCCTTCCAAAAATTTTCTACCCCTATGACAACAATAATAAACTCCTCACATTCCCTTCGAGCCATTACTTGTTTTACGAATAGTTGCATCACTGTGTAGTCAAAACCAAAAGAAATTAGAAAATGTTTCATTCAGGGGGTGGTCCATCCTGGCATCTTTCCAGAAGAATATCTCTTTGCCATCACTGAAATTTTTTGATAACCGAGAAATCTTTAAGGGCCAGTGATGCACTGTTCGAAAATCGGCGGATAATGAATTTGCCCCTCTACCCTTCTCCACTTAAGTACCTGCTTTTGTTTGCGGTAGGATTCAAATATGTGGTATGTGCCTAACCCGCATGATATATGACGCGCTGCTCTTTGAACACTAGACCAAAGCCTGGGGCATTTTAGCATCACCGCTTTGAAGTAGGTTTTTTGAAGAATTCCTCCCAAAGATTTCTTATCTTTCCAAAGGCTAATCTTGTGGCATGTGAGACAGGATTTGTGCACCCAGGAACTTCACCACCAAACTTCGTCTGGACTAATTTTCCCACAATGTATGTGTTGGCGGTATCTCCAAAGCCAAGTGGAAAAGCAAGCTTTTGTTGTGTAATTTCAATTTTCTGATTCCCAACTCCTTGCTCCTTATATCCTTTAATAACCTTGTCCTGCCTACCAAATCAAACGTATTTCTTGTTTCCTTTCCATAGAAAATCCCTTCTAATTTTGTCTAGCTTCCTCTCAATCTTTGCGGAACAGGAAAACGTGATATCTGGTAAAGCTAAATTGCTCGGACTCTTCAAAAATGTTGTCGCACCCCTGTCGGATCCTCCTAAAATATACTACTATCGGAGGATCCGACACGCACCCGACTAAATCTTCCGAGAGACCGAGCAACATAGCTTGTAAGCATGCATGCTATCAACTGCACTATTATGAGAGTGAATCTCTCTCCAGCGACAATTATTGCTTATCCAGTTGGATAACAATGACTATTTGCATATTGTCGCAGATCTTTAACCAGATCCCAAAGAAAGACCTTAGTTATAAGTTGGTAAAGATCGATGTTGTTAGTCCAGTATATTTACCAAGTTCAGGATTTTAAGGTACTTCTATGTTTGTTTTAATGTAGATAGCTTACAGCTGCTGCCGTTGGTTGTCTATCGGAGTTGTTTATGTGAAGTATATATTGTAAGTTATGCTATATAGAGTTGTATGGATCCATTCCCTTGAGTGGCTTGAGGTGAAGTTCTCTGGTTTGGGACCTGGTCCCAAGCGAAACCAGATTATCAAAAGTTCAGCACCAAATGCTAAACAACAAAGATTTTATGAAAGTTTTTATTCAGGGGCATGTTAATGTTTATGTCCTGTATATGGGTAGTTCCTTTTTTGTACTTGATAATAAAATATGATTGTTCGCTTTCGATCTGTAAAATTTACTTATGACCTGTAAATAAATTCAGGCTCAACTTAAATTGACGGAGAGAAGCGAAATAAGGATAAAATGGCGTAGTAGACTAGAGAAGTAGTGGTGCTTTGAAGCTGAGGACAACCATTGAGAGTATCAATCAATCCACGTCGAATTGGCATGGGTTATATGAAAATGGCTGGCTAAACATGGTCTACTTTGGCTTGAACAGTCAAGGACTCAAGGTTAGTTTACAATTGAAGCACAATGCTAGAAGAAATTTCCAAAAACTGAACACAGATTTTAAATAACAGGGATCATTTTCTTTAAGAACAGTGTTGTGAGAAATAATATACAGGAAAAATATTATCGATGTTAATAGTAATACAATGGGCCCTATTTATAATTATACATAATACATATGCTACTCCTATTCAATGTGGGACTCGGTCTAATTACATATTAATTACATAACTATCTAACGCTTCCCTTTTAAGCCGGTGCATACAAATCATATGTACCGAGTTGGTTACATATGTAACTAATACGAGGACTAGTGATGGACTTGGTGAAAATATTTGCAAGCTGATCATTCGACTTCACAAACTTTGTAGCAATATCTCCTGAGAGTATCTGACAAAATGACAGTCAATCTCAATATGTTCAATTCTCTCATGGAACACTATATTCGGTGCAATATGAAGAGCAACTTGATTATCACACACAAGTTTTATCTAGCTGATCTTACCAAATTTCAACTCTTTGAGCAATTGTTTGATCCAAACTAATTTACATGTTGCCATAGCCATTGTTCGATATTCTGCTTCCGCACTAGAACGAGCAACTACATTTTGTTTCTTGCTCTTCCAAGACACCAAATTACCTACTACTAAAACACAATATCTAGACGTATAGCGGGGGTGTCAATGAATATTTAAAAATTGATTAAACCGGCCGAACCGTACCGTACCAAATTAATTTTTAGGTTTCTTTTAATAAAACTGTAGTTTTATATACAAATCTGTAACCATACCGCTAATTAGAGTAGGTTTTTTATTTTATGAAAACAAACTGTACCGAATAAATTTACTTGTGAAAAATATATTTATATATTAAGTTAAAAATAATAAAACATTAAATTTTTCTTAGGCCTTGGGATTATGAAAGCTATTGCAAGTCAACAAGTAATTAAATTCAAAGTCCTAATCCAAACCTATTATGCTACTCCTACTAAATTATTTTCAGCATATTTACTAGCAAGACACAAAGTATTCTAGCGATTATGAGTAGCAAACTACAATGTATTAAATATGTTTTTTTCCCTATGATTTATATTTATCTTGTTGAATATTTAATCTTCTATAGACTTTATTCTTGATTCCCAACTTGGTTAATATCTTTCCACTCGTGTGATTTATATTTTCTTTATCTTTTTTTTAGTTTCTTTTACGCTGCTATATAATAGTTGATAGGATCTATACTCTGGCTATCTTTCATGTTTTCTTAATTCATCACACTTTAAAACGTAAAAATATCTAGAGAGTTTTGCTAAGTCACATAAACATACGTTTGTTATTGCATTCTACTTCTACTAATGACTTTTATATGACATTTAAAAAATATCGAAAATTAAGATACCGAAGAGAAACCGACATGATTGGGACGGTTTCGAAAAGTCTAATTTGATTATACGTTATAGAATAACCGAAAAATTTGTGTGGTACAAATTTTAGAAAATAACCAGCCGAATCGAACCATTGAAACCCCTAGTAGAATCTATTAGAAGGTGTTCCTGCACAATTTTCTGAGTATCCAATGGTCTACTAATGGCCTCGATCCTCAAACAATAATCCTTTGTCCGGAGGTGATTTGATTTTATATATCGAAGAATGAGGACAACTGCATCCGAAATGTCAGGTCTAGTCACTGTAAGGTAATTTAATTTACCAATCAGACGCCTATATCTTGTAGGATCGCTAAATGGCTCCCCATGTCCTTGACAGAAGTTTAGAATTTGGATCCATAGGAGTGGCAATATGTCTACATCTTGTCATTCCTGTCTCCTTAAGAATGTCTAAGGCATATTTCGGTGTAAGATCACAATACGTGAGCTAGACTGAGCGACCTCAACAAAAACAAAAACAAACCCAGTATGTTCCCAACAAGTGGGGTCTAGGGAAGGTAGTCTACCTAATGCAGGTAGAGAGGCTGTTTCCAATAGACCCTCGGCTCGGAAAGGGTGAGAAGAAGAAGAATAAGAGCAAGAAACGAAGAGAGAAGAAAAAGAGGGAGATAAAAGATAAGTAGTACCAAATAATAGCAATAAGGGATACAATACCTGAGGCGAACAAAAACACATAACGCAATAAAAATCTAAGAATATGAAGGGACATGCGTGCTACTAAGACTATCAGTGAGCAATTAAGAGACTACCTACTAAACTTCTACCCTAATCCTCGACCTCCACAACCTACTATCAAGGGTCATGTCCTCAGTGAGCTAAAACAACGCCATGTGCGGTCTAATCACCTCTCCCTAGTACTTCTTGGGCCTACCTCGACCTCTTCTCAAACTCGCCATGGCTAAACACTCGCACCTCTTAACAGGTGCATCAATGCTTCTCCTCTTAACATGTTCGAACCATCTTAGCCTCGATTCATGCATCTTGCCCTCCACGTAGGCTACTCCTACACTGTCCCGAATAGCTTCATTCTTTATCTTATCTCTCCTGGTACACCCACACATCCATCTCAACATCTCTGCTACTTTCATCTTCTGCACGTGGGAGTTCTTGACTGGCCAACACTCAGCCCCATACAACATAGTCGGTCGAACCACCACTCTATTAAACTTACCCCTAAGTCTTGGCGTCACATTCTTATCACATAAAACACCGGACGCGTGCCTCCATTTCATCCACCCTGCTCCGTCTGATGTGCGACATCTTCGTCAGTCCCCCGGTTACCTTGGATAATAGACCCGAGATACTTAAAACTAGAATTCTTGGGGATAACTTGAGCATCAAGCTTTACCTCTACGTCTGTTTCGTGGGTCTTGTCACTGAATTTGCACTTCAAGTATTCTGTTTGGTTCTGCTCAACTCGAAACCTTTAGACTCCAAGGTCTGTCTCCAAACCTCCAACCTCGCGTTAACTCCGCTTCGCGTCTCGTCAATCAACATTATGTCATCGACAAATAGCATGCACCAAGACACCTCCCATTGGATGTGCATCGCCAAGGCAAATAAAAACGCACTAAGAGCCGATCCTTGGTGCAGCCCCATCACAACAGGAAAATGCTCTGAGTCACCTTCAATTGTCCTCACCCGAGTGTTAGTACCATCATACATATCCTTAATCACTCTAATGTACGTCACTGGAACGCCGCTAGCCTCCAAACACCTCCGTAGAACCTCATTCGGATCTTTATCGAACGCTTTCTCAAGGTCAATGAACACCATATGCAAGTCCTTCTTCCTCTCTTTGTGCTGCTCCACTCTACTAGCCAGATGAATCGCTTCCGTAGTCAAACGCCCCGACATGAATCCAAATTTATTCTCGGAAATAGACACACTCCTTCTCACCCTGACCTCTACCACCCTCTCCCAAATCTTCATAGTGTGACTCAACAACTTGATAACCCTATAATTGTTGCAATTTTGGATATCACACTTGTTTATGTACACCGGAACCATCATACTCCACCTCCATTTTTCGGGTATCTTCATCGTCCTGAAAATAACATTAAATAGCTCAGTCCAAGCTTGCTCGCCCCGTGCTCTTACAAAATTCCACCGGGATTTCGTCTGGCCCTGTCAATCTGCCCCTGTACATCTTGCGCATTGCCCCTTCCACCTCATCTACCTTAACCCGCCTACATTACCCAAAATCCTGTCGACTCTCGTGGTGCTCCAACTCACCCATCACAATGCTTCTATCCCCTCCTCGTTCAAGTATGTCTGCCATCTTCTTCTAGTAAGTGCCTCGTCCATCAATACTTTACCCTCCTCGTCCTTGATGCACTTGACTTGGTCTAAGTCGCGGGCCTTCCTCTCTCTCACCTTGGCTAAATTGTACAACTTTTTGTCCCCGCCTTTGCCCCCGAGCTCCTCGTACAAATGGGCAAATGTTCTGCTAACTTTGCCTCTTTCTTAGTCTTTTTATAACACTCCCGATAAGTTCTTCTTTCCTCCTCGTTTGTACTCTCCACTAGCTTCAAATAGGCAGCTTTGTTGGTTTCCACTTTACCTTGGACCTCTCCATTCCACCACCCGTCCCCGTTATGACCTCCCGGAGAGCCTTTCATGACCTCTAAGACCTCTCTAGCAGCTTCCCTAATGCAATTCGCAATTGTGATCCACATACTAGACGCGCCCCCTACTCATCCAGGCCCTCATAGCCAGTAACGTCCCCCCTAACTCTTGAGCTTTGTCCTTGGTCAAGTTACCCTACTGAGCGACCTCAATACCCGGAAAATACTTTAATATGCCCAAATCCTTAGTCTGAAAGTGATGAAAGAGATGTTGCTTCAACTTAGTAATACCATCCTGATCATTGTGAGTAATAACAATATCATCAACATAAACTACCATATAAATACAGAGATTTGAAGCAGAATACCGATACAACACAGAGTGATTAGCTTCACTATGAGTTATGCCAAACTCCTGAATAATTGTGCTGAACTCACTTAACCAGGCTCAAGGAGAATGTTTTAGACCATACAATGACCGGCGCAAGCGATATGCAAGGCTACCAGACTCCCCGAGCAACAAAACAAGGTGGTTGCTCTATATAAACTTTCATCTTCTCACTGAGTTCCCCTTCACTTTCGGAGCCTCCTTGAGAGTGTAGCATAACCACTCCATTGCCTTTTGACTGAAAAAGTCCTTCTGATCAAGTTGCGACCTCGTTCTGTCCAGCTGTACCGTATCTCTGCTCTTGATTCACTTCTGGTTATGTCATAAGATTTGAAACCTACAGCAAAGTAGATTACATTGTCTTTCATCATCTCTGGTTGGTTAGTATCTGTTAAGAAAGGTATTATCAGCCATATTTCCGACTAAGACTGACGCAAAAAACTCTCTGAAACTACAAGAAAAGGCTTGGAGGTGTCAACCTCGGGAAAAGTGCTTGGGAGCATTTTAAAAGATTGAACTCTTGAATTTCAAAAGATAGCTCCTATTTGCTGGTGTTTCTGCTTTGCGGGAAAAGTGCCCGGGAGCATCAACTGCGTGTTGTGTTTCTGCTTTGATTGTTAGTGTTCAATTCCATTTCTCAAGATTCCTTACTATCCAATTTTCTATCTCTTTACTATCCTTATATACTTATTTATCTTTATCTTTCAAACCCATTCATTTTTCCATTTCCAAAATTTCTCTCTCTTTAACTTATACTGCTGGTGGTATAAAATAGTCTCTGCACAAATAGCAATCGCCTTTTGCTAATGCATAGGGAATTTGAATTATTGTTGATATATTTTTTTTATTTCGTGCAGCTAAACTTAAGAGCAATTTTGTTTGCAGAAGGATGAAACAACTGATGGTTACATCTTACTCTTGGCTCTCCATGGGCTTCATCAGACAAGGCATTCTTCAGGTATTTGTATCTGTTCAGTTATCTTCGCTTGCTTTTCTTGGTCTTTCTTTCTCAGAGTGCTTATGCACATTGAAGAAATCATATACATGGTTACTGGTTTCTCGCTTCTTAATTATGAAGGTAAGCAAAAGAAAAACTTATGAATCTAACTATCTCAAAGGCAAAAAATCATATGCTTAGTTTGTGGTGCAGCCTTACTTCCGCCAATTTGTCAGAGGCCATAGACATGATTGGTTTTTCTACACGATCTGTAATGATCCAAATCTACTGGATGTATTCTAGTCAGCATTATTATTTTGGTGGCTTACATCAATTACATTTCCTACATTACTAAACAAAAAAGAATGTCAAACTCTATGCTCATTTCCTGAAAGGCCTCGAGGATTTCCAAAGCTGAGGGACGTTCTTGTCGTGCTGTTATACTGACACACTTTGCCCCTATTGTCATTAGTCTCCTGGCTATGTCTCCTTCGCATCCAGCAGCTCTCATCCGTTGTTTGACTATTGTTGCAAGATCCTTACCTTGGTCAATTTTTTCATCTATTTGTGCACCGAATAGGCAGCCATTCTCCTGTTGTTCAACTTCGTGCGTGAGGAGTTGGAATAATATGACTCCATAGGCAAAGATATCACGTGCAGGACTTGCTACTTGAGAAAGTGGAAGGACATAAAAAAATTAATGTTAGCAATGCAGAAAATAATTAAGTATTTTCGTGAACCATGAACTAACACAATGGGAAATAATAAGCATTAATATGATAATAATCTTTTTACTAATTGCAGATATCTGATAATCATCTTTCTACTGATTATACAAGTCTTTCTATAGTTTTGATTATACGAGAATACTCGGGTTGGTAATTATATATTAGTTTATCTTATATTGAGTGCTAGTGGGAAAGTTTTTCGGTTCTGGCTAATTAGAGGCTTTGGGAGAACTTTTTATACTGAAAATCTAGCAAATCTTTCCATCTTGCAAATGACTGGAAGTTATTCAGCGAAGAGATATTATGCATGAGGGCATACAAATCATTGTCTAAAGATTGAAAAAACACAAATGTATACTTTATAAGTTTTTTACTGACCACACCAATTTAGCAAAGTATTTATTGAATTGAAATTTGTGTTTTTAGATTATTCATGTTACATGGTTATTTAAAATATATGGCGAAGTATTCCCTTAAATCATATAATATCTCATTCATCCCACGTTCTATTTCTTCACCGTCATAGAAATTAGACTATGGATCCCAACCGCCACCCCCAATTTCTATGGGATGCTTTATAATTTTCTCCACCATATTAATAGAAATATGCTCTATCCGTACAAATGTTCAATGTGGCATCAAGACACACCACCTTTTTGGACAAAGTTATGTTGCAATATACCACCCATGACCCAACTCTCAATCACTATTTAGATCCCTATGATAATACATGATTGCCGTTTAAATTTAAGAATTTGGTTGTGCCACAAATTTAAAGGTTATATGAAAAAAATATTGTTTAGCTCATACCTTCACTGCTATCATTATAGAGTGGTGTCCCGCAAATACCTCCTATATTTTCTCCTGAATAGCTTAATAATCCGAAATCACAGAGAATCGGATTATCATTCTGCCCAAGTACCAAAAGATATAAACAAACATTTTAATAACATAAAATATATATTATTTGCATTAGAATAATTTAGGAAATTTAGTACCTCATCTAATAAAATGTTTGGGGGTTTAAGATCACACAAACAGATGCCTCTGGTTTTGTGCACCAAATGTAGCATATATGCAAGGCCTCTTAGAACTTTTCTAACCTGCTCCCAACTCAAATCTGAAGCAAATAAAATAAAATATTTTAGCTAACATGTAATGAGAAAGTTTTAGACAACATGAACTATGGAAAGAGGTACCTTCCATTCTAGTACTCAAATCTCCACCAACGACCCACTTTGTAACTAATAACATCTTTTTGTTGGGACGGAGCTTATCATAACTCTCCCCCATGAGCCTAATAATATTGTCGTATGGTATGATTTGCAAAAAACTTGATTCAATCTGCACAAGCAAATTTTCAGTTAGATTGATAACTCCAGTCACTGAAAGATAAAAGAAGCTACTGAAAGATATAAAACAAACTATTGTATTACCCTGAGCCGAAGCGCTGAATCTTTTGACACTTTGAACGCATAGTTGCCAGGGTCAAGTCCCCAACCATTTCCCGGGGGTAAATTGACTCTGTAAACATCACCATGTGTTCCAGAAGCTTGAGGTTCTGATTCCCCCAAAGCTGTAGTGAACAGGACCGGATTCTCCCGGAGTCTTGTAGTATAATCTTGGACTGTTCAAACTCTTATAGTTGTTAGTATGACCATAAACGCATTGGGTGCACTTATTAAGTTGGGCAATCAAAGGTTGGAACTCTTAAATGCATTTTAATTTACAAGGGAGTTAATTTGATTGGAAAGGAACTTCAAGTGCCATGGAATTTGCAAGACTAATAGAAGCATTAGATAGATGTTAAGGGGAAGAGTTTGCACTCTGTTTCTACGAAGCAACCCAAGTAAATCTACCTGGCCATTTCGACAAAGGAAACCCAAGCTATGACAGTCTTTGACTTTGAGGATCCTTTAAAGTGAAGGTAAAGCTTACAGTAGCCTAGTCCGTAGCTTTAGAATCAAACAAATAAAATATTCTTTCGGTGTTTGGTAGAAGTGATAAATTTCTCCTCTTTTGTATGTTTTATTCTCTTTAGTGGAGCTCATTACGTTATAGGAGGTGTCTTGCTACTCATAATGTAACAGACTGGAGCACCTAAAAAAATGGCGACCTGATGCATTAAGCTCACACTATGTGCAAGGTCCGAGGAAGGGACACCACATTAGGTCAATTGTACGTTGTCTCACCTTACATTTCTGTAAGAGGTTGTTTCAACGGGTTAAATCAATGACCATCTTGTCACGAGGCAGCAACTCTTACCATTGTGCCACTGAGCACTCAATGGGGCTATATCTTTTTCCAAAATGGGCGGGTATGTTCTCCTTGCTTTACGTGAAACATTAACTTAGGTCAGGAGAAGAACTATATATTTTTTTAATGCTTTTCTGTACTTCCATTTCTTATTCTGTTAGTACTTAAGCACTATTGTCTAGTTTTTGACTAAACCTTAAACGTAAAAATGATACTCAAGACTACATACTCCCTCTGTCTTATTTTATATGTCGCTTTTTCCTTTTTTAGTATGTCCCAAAAAGATTGATTCCTTTCTCATTTCTAAAACTATATGCTATTAGCATCCCTTCTTTTTTTAACCTTTAATGACATAACTTGTTGCCCCGCTTGTGGGATTACACTGGATTTGTTGTTATTTGTTGTTGTTTTGTCATAAACTTGTTGGGACCCACATAATATCAAAGTTCATTTTTTGCAAGGATACGGAAAACGAAAAGACGTGTGGTACTTCCACCACCACTTATTTAAAAGGATAATGTTGGTATTTTGTTTATATTTGGCTTCAATGTCAAAAGTCTATTTTGATTTCTTAAACTTTGTGTCCAATCTGCGTTTTTATGTAAATGGAACGGAGGGAGTAGTTGCTATTGAAATATGTTACTTACTCGGGGTTTGCTGCTTGATGAACCATGAATAGATAATGTCGGCATGAGCCCAAAGTGCGATGGATCTATTCAATATGGTACGGATTCTCGAGGTATAGAGCTGCAGAGGATCATCCTATTGGTGCAAGGAATAAAATCGTGTTAATGGTTATGTGAAAGATAGGAAAGTATGTAGCAGAAATATATACACACATGTCTACTCTCAAAGCATTTTATAATTAAGATTGCACATGCAGCGTGTTGGACATCCAATATTGACAAAGAAGTCATGCTCAATGCCCTGTCCAAAAAAAAAGACGAGAAAAGCAACAAAACAAAAAAAGATTAGTTGCATGACAGAAACCATGTTGTTACTTTTATCCCTAACTTTGAACATACTAAAAATAAACTTACACAGTCTCGTCATCTAACTGACCCCTCCTACCAAAGACCACCACAAGAAAAAAGAAGTCAAAATTATTGATAGCAAAAAAGAGAAAATAAGCTAAATCAATGTAATGGTCGGTTAGACTAACAAATTATCCAAGAAATATGTGTTTTCTCCTAGCTCCTGGGACAAGGTCTGACAAGCATCTCTCAGTGTTGCCTCCAACTGTGTCATACAATAGTGAATATAGTTGATTCACTGTAATTTTCTGATGATGTACATTTATAGAATAATTCAATTTAAGAAGTAATGCTTAAGGGGACAAACTTACGTGTTCCTCTAGCATTTCATCGTTGTCAATGCCTATTGTTGCTTTAATGTCAGCTAGAGATTCTGAAACCCACTGTGTGTTTGGGTAGCACAAAAAACTGTATCCGTACAGATACACATTCTTCAAATCAGTTAGCGGTGCCATCATCTTATGCTTCTTTTCTTGTACTTGGTTAAGTATAAGCTGTTGGTGCTCCTCTGCCGCCCTGGGCTCCAATGAAAAAGGTGTATGACTACTAAAGTCATCCAGATTATAGTAGACATCTTGTCCCATCTGAAATCGTGGAACTGCGAAAAGACATACATCAGAAAATATCTTTAACATGATTGACTATAGTTTTCTTTTCTTATTATTATGGAAATAGCGTAACTGATTATCGATCATGTAAAAGGAGAATTATCATGCGATAATATATTTACCTTCATCCTCATTGAAGTGTGTATCGAACTGAAAATCTGGAAAAACCAACTTCACAACATTAAGATACATTAACCAACCCATCGATGTAGGGCAAATGGTGGGCATGTCTAGTGCTCCTATCCCAGTCCTGTTCAATGACTCGGCTCCTCTAATGTAAAGTGACCTGCAACCAAGATGATGATAGTGTTAGGGTTTGTGCTTGTCATCCTGTTTTAGATTACATTCTACAGTCCTTTCTTATCTCCTTGCAGAATGTTTTTCAATCACAAGCACTTGTTTGCTATCACGTTCTTGCAAAATGCATTAGTTTTTGGGGATTTTATTCTGAATTTGTTTGTCTCTTCATTCTCAAGTTAAACTTAGTGGATTTGTAAATGTGCAGAGAAGCATAGAGATGAAGATATCGACATGTGATCTCCATCTCCATTTGTGTTCTTTGTATCTTGCACCATATGTGCACTGTTTTCTTATTTGCATCATTTTTTGTTACTTATGATTTACACCGCTAACCTATTCATTTTCTTGCAAACTTAAAAATCATCATTTGTTTGTAACAAAATAGACAATACATAATTTTTGGAAAAAGAAGAGTCGGAGGTGGGGTAAGAAGCATGAGAACTAGTTACTTGTGCATCTTCTCAGTAATTCGCCAGATAATCCTGATAATCAGTTACTATGGGACACTTGCAGCTATACTTGTCATGTAGCTGAATGCTTCTATAAGTTTTTCTACTCTTTAGTTTGGTTTCTACTCCTAACCCGTGATAAATTTGTCTGATCAGAATCATACATGCGCGTTTGATTGGTATGACCGAATATGATGATTTCTTTTGAAGCTAAGGGAGAAATTGAGTGATTGATTAAATAGATCGGGGTTTTAATATGGCATTTTATAAACATTTTCGGTCTGTGGTATAAAACTACATTAGTTGGTTATAATGAATCTCGTGCAGATTTTCTCTCTATGACTGTACTCTTAGTGTGGTTTCCTTTTCTAGAGCAGTTAGTTGGCACATTATGTGAAAATACAGAGCTACAGAAGGGTGCTAAAGGAGGATGTTTCTTCTCACCAGCTACGGGCTGTACAGAGCTCTACCTATGACCTCTCAATGTCTTCATGACACAAACATAAGTTTGTTATTTGTTATTGACTTATTTCTGGCTATTTGGAAAATTCAGTAGTTATACTACATGATTTTGGCCTTTTGGGGGGAATTCTCACAATACAGTTTTTGACTTGTATCCTTTTCTGAAGGAATCACAAAACCCATGTACCTTTGGACTTGCTGTTGCTGAAGCGGAGGCGGAGGTGGAGACTGCTGTCGAGCTGGAGGTTGTGGTGATGGCGGCGGCGGCGGCGGCGGTGGTGGGGGCAGTGGTTGCAACTCCTGTTCTTTTCCTTTCTTCTACATGGAAACCAAGGTTAAAAAGACTTTGAAATCACTTAGTTTTTTGAAGGATGAATACATGGATTTTAATGGTTATGGTAATGCATGGATTGATAATCAATATAAATTATCGGACTATAGGGTTCATTTCATTAAAATATTTGGTGCATAATATAAAGTTAACACTTTACTGTTCTTTTCAAGGTAAATTGAAAAATAGAAAGATGAATCAAGGTTATATTGGTCTTTTAGGTGTTTTATTCCTGGTAAATCTTGTATTTATTTACATTATATTTTAAGTATGTTATATGCGGTATAAAATAATACATTTCACATTGGATTAATCTCATATTTTTTATTGCATAAATATGAAAGCAATATTTTGAAATTTTAGTTTGGTGGAGAATTTTTTTCCCCCATTTAATTAAGCATGTTAATATCTGGTACGTGTTAAATTACAGAGAAGATTAACTGAGACGTGCAATAAAGTAATGATCAGATTTCCATGTATTATAGTATTACAAATCACTCAAAGTTATACAAAACGATAATATTATTTGTCAATAAAATGGTTCAGAATTAGTACTACCATTGAAGCGAAAATTCAAATGACGCCCACTAGCTTCAAATGGGAATGCGTTTGTCCCTCTTCAAACTCCACCTAAATACGGAACCATAAATAGAAAAATAAGCATAAAGTGATTTCAGTTTAACGAACAAAAAAGGAGAAAGCTAAGACTATTACCGTCAATGTTGCTCCGGTAATGGTTTTAGTCGGAACTTTTTTCCCTCTGGGTTAACAGGTGGGTTTAGAGAAATTGCATTTAGCAGCTACTTTGGGTTGAAATGTAATAGGCTTAGAGCCGAAGAAAGGTCCAAACCCAAAGACTCTATTACCGTCAACCTTGCTCCGGTAAGGGTTTTAGTCGGAACTTTTTTTCCCTCTGGGCTGGGGTTTAACAGGTGGGTTATGCATTTAGCAGCTACTTTGGGTTGAAGTGTAATGGGGTTAGAGCCGAAGAAAGGTCCAAACCCAATATAAAATGAGGAAATTACATTGTACGCCTACAAAATACGAGCAAATTACCGGGGCATTTGCATTCGTACCCGCTTTTTGTGTCACGTTTTAACTTTATACCCGCTTGCAAAATAAATTGCAAGCGTACCCGCTTATTCACATAACTTCAGCATACGGGACTGAAGTAGCAAAGATAATCACGCAAAACTTCAGCATTCTAGTAGACGGGCCAGAAGTTCAACTCTAGAGCTGAAGTTTTTGTCTTTGTAACTGGAGAACTTCAGCTCTAGAGCTGAATGTTTTTGTCTTGTAACTAGCGAACTTCAGCTCAGCGAGGAAAATGGGGCTGAAATTATTTAAAAAGTGGTACAAGTTTAAAAAAAATTCAAAAGTGAGTATAGGTTAAATGGGGGCGACCAAATAGGGCGCCCCGTGTAATTTTTACCAAATTACCCCATTTTGCCCATATTTAAACTACTTGCAATCTTTTTAGTCATTTTAATCATGCTATGAAAAATAGCCCAATAAAACTACCAATGATATACAACATTCAAAAAACATAGCCAAAAAAGATTTTATTTCAATGGATATTGTTGTGATTCATTTAAAACACATAGATGAGGCGATATGCAAAATTTGACGAAGTTTGAAGGCGAGTTAGACTAGTTTGGAGTCAAAATTTATTATCAACGACATAAAAAATACTTTTCAAAAGTAGGGCAGTCCTTTTTTTCAATGGGTGGTTGGAATTCACTAAAAACATATGGACGAGGCAGTATGCAAAATTGAGCGAGATTAGAGGTGATTTGGACTGGTTTGATATCATAATTCATAGTTAAAATCAAGTTTAAAAGATGCTTTTGTGACACATGTATCACGTATATATCTCATACTTAGATATACATGGGTATACATTTGATATGCAGTGATCCACTGTGTGATACACATACCATCTTTTTCCATGTTCATTTTCTACTTCGAATTTTCTATTCAAATCACTCTGAAACTCTGCCAAATCACCCCAAAATCGAGATTAAGATTTATTTTAATAACACTCACTCAAAAGAAAGCAAAATTTTAACTTTTTTGGACTACAAATAGCTAATTTGCTAATATTGATAACTTTAGCTAATATTAGTAATATTTTTTGAATTCGTCAACTTTTGTAAAACCTATAAACAAGCATAACGGGTAATCTCTTCTTTTTTTAACTTATGGGGCTAAAAAAATATTACCCTCCAACCCATTCTTTTTTCTCCCTTTAATTTGGTTTGAATTTGTTATTTTGTGGCTTGAATTATCTTTTATAGGTTTAGAAAAACTCATTGTCCTGATAGATTTAGGAAAGGAATACCTATAGTCCTTGTCAAGTTGGGGAACCTTTCTCTTATAGGTTTGAAATTATTAGGGATCTATATATAGGGGTTGTAGTTGGGATTCCATATATTGTATTGTGCTTTTTTTTCTCATTCATAGTGGAAAACTCTCTCTGTTTCTGCCCCGAGGATTAGGCTTAGTCGAACTTCGTTAAATCCTTGTGTTGATTTTTCTTCCCTATTTGCTTTGTGTTTGATTGTGTGCTAGTTAACCCATTGTCACGACCCATTTTCTAAACAAGCTGAGACCGGCACCCGCTCACTAAACATGACCGAGCGAACCATTTGCGCTTGTCAAATCTATTATAACCTCAAACTTTATATGCAATAAGACAATACTTATAACAAAATATTTTAAATTAATTTAAATATCTAAAATAAACCAACTCCAGAACTTTATTCGTAGAAAAACAATGAAATACTACTAAGTTATTATAAAAAAACATATGAATCTTAACCCACCGACTGTCTATGAAGCCTCTACTGATAAACTGACGCACTGCTCAGGACATGGGATTTCCTAGCCAGTTCTCTAAGTAAACAAAGAAATAAGTAAATAAAGATAACTCTAAGGAGTACTCCACGAACAAAAGCGGAGCTCACCAATATACCACTGGAAGAGAAGGAAGTCCTGACCCGTAGTCTATTCGCCTGCAAAACCGGTTCCTATGTTGTACCGCAAACCAACGTAGGTTCCCTAAAGAGAACGTCAATACCATCCATTGCACTCAGTGAGTCTCAACAACAGCGATGAAACTTTAATAACATATACATTATGAGCAAAGGTTATGTAAAATATAAAGCTTATAAGAATCTAAAATAATTGCATAATAGAAGTTTACGAATATTCTAAAAGAAATTATTTTCTTTTTCTTTAAAAAAAATACTACACTTTATACTTTGGGTGTTCCAACTATCCTGACCTATTTCTGTCTTAGTCACCGTGTGATCGGCATGGGTTCGATCCCAACCTGATCGAATAGGCCCAATTCACGAGGTGCCACTCGCTTCATGGTTCTCAGCGCTCATGTATCATACCTTAGCATGACTAAGTAAATTCTCAGCAACGAGGCCCTCCGCTTGTGTGCTCCCTACTTTGGCACAAGTAGTTTCAGGAAGTTAACGCCTTCGTCAGGACCCTCGGCCTGGACGATGACCCCTTCTCAGAATAAAGGTTACTCCCAAAAATCTTTTCTTTCTAAAACTTGTTCTTGTAACTTTTCAAGTCTAAATCTTTCAACATACTTATTCCGGAATCCTTAAAATAAAGGTATGGCATAAGGATGAAATAAACATTCAAAAATAATTTCTAAGATTCTTGCTTCTTCATGAATTTTCAACACGAAAATGGCATATAGAAATAACACTGAAATCTGAAAATTTATGCACATATATCAAATAATCATCTAAATTTAGCTAGAAAATAATTCTAAGCTAATAGTTATTTACTCGCCCCAATTAAGTACATATAAATTCTTTTAAGCAATTCATCATACACCTTTTATGCGTGCTTTGTGAGTTAAACCACTTTAGTAAAGGGTTATATCAACTCACCTCAAAGCTTCTCGAGCCAATACGTAGGCCCCAGTCCAATTGACACCAGTCAAACAATCGATTCTACAATAACCAGTGCATTTAATCAATTTTAAAGTTTTACGCCTAAACATGAAATCTATTGTTGATATAGAGGAAGAAGGGAATTAACTATTCAATTCTTACATATTACCACTGTAGGATAATTGACAATAGAAAAATTTACATATCTGAGTTCAAGAATTAGTGATTGTTAAAAAAATACTAGAATTTTATTTTGATGTCTGCGTACAGAACCTTGTTCTGTATAACACTCTTGCGTTATATTTCTTTGGACCTTTTTGCGTTCAGCTTAGGCTTTAATGCCTTAAGCTGTCCGTTCCTTTTCAATAGGCAACATCCCATCATGGGCTTTAGTCCCTTTTCTTTTTCCTTTTTTTTTGTTTTTTTGTAACTTAACTAATAATTAATGATACCCATCTTTAATAATTAATAATATTAAAATTATTTATATTTTTCTAATTGTATGTTGAATTATTTATATATATATATATATATATTTCACTATAGACAAGAAAATAATAATAATAATAATAATTTAATTCTATAATTAGTGTGTCTAAAAACTTTTATAAATTTTAGGAGTGTTACACCCATGATCTTCCGCAACAATTTGTATTAGAGCAAGACTCGGGTTTCTGCATATAATCTAGGGTTAATATGTCTTCATCATCTTCAACAAAGTACGAAATAGAGAATTTGATGGGAATTCTAATTTCAGTCTATGGAAAATTATGATGAAATCGTCTCTGGTGTTACAAGGGTATGTAAGACAATTGATAAGGATTTTACTGAAGGGATGACAGAGACAAAGAAGGCAGACCTGAAGGAGGGGCTTTGAGTGCGATTTTCATGAGCAATATAGAAAGCTTTCTTCGAGAAGTTGCTGAAGAAACTTCTGCATCAACAACATGGAAGAAGCTGGAAGATCTGTATTCTAAGAAATCGCTAACAAACTGCCTCTACTTGAAAAAGAGGTTATACAATTTCCGTATAAACGAAGGTACACCTGTTAAAACTCAGCACTGGCAAAAGCACTGGAAAGTCTGTATTCATGATACGGACTCACTCGAATTTACGGAACATGAAAAACAACAACGAAACTCGGAATTCGACCCCAAAACCAAATTGAATCAAACTTAAGAACTTAAAGTTCTAGAATTCATTTCAATGCAACGAACATGCCTATACTACTCAGAATGACTTCAAATTTTGCAGCCAAGTCATAAATGATATAACGGAACTATTCCCGATCTCGAAATTCCGTTCGGGCCTCGATAGCATAAAATCACGTTCCAAGCCAAATTTCAAGCTTAAGGAAATCCTGATTTCTATTTCGGGCGCCGAAATGCTCCCGGGTCATCGAAAAACCGTTCCGAACATACGCCCATGTCTGAAATCATCATACGAAGCTACTGGAGCTGACATAACTCGATTCCGAGTTCATTTGCTCAAAATGTTGACCGAAGTCAAACTTGGCTAATAAGCCAACCTTAAGGAACCAAGTGTTCCTATAGTATCCTAAACACTCCCAAATCCCGAATCACCCGTCCCCGCAAGTCATAAAGCACAAAAATCCACTATGGGAAGTTTCATTTAGGGGAACGGGGTCTTAATACGCAAAACGACCGGTCGGGTCGTTACATACACCACACATCAATAATAATAAGATGGAATTATATGGTTCCTGATCCTGAACCACTTATGAGGGGGGAATGTAATATACTTTCGTGTATAACATATATCAAACTGATATAGATTACTTTATTCTCATAAGCAATAGTTCGGCTATTAAGTGGAGGCACTCAATAAATCATTTTGCTAAACCAATTGTGATGTAAACCAACTTATTATCTTGAATAAAAAATCTGAAAATTATGCTCTAAATTAAATATTGAGCAAGTTACCACGCAAACAACAGGTTGCAGGTTAATAATAATTGTACGCGTAACCATCTCATAGATGCATCTTATATGGTATATATGGCAGGTGAATGAGCCCATATTCACCTTGATATTTCCAGCACTCATGGGATTCAATCCCAATTTTAGTTGGTATAATAATTGCGAGAACAAACAAAACAAGAGAACTCGTAAAGAGCTTTCTTGTTATTTAATATTTACCCATGTGAATTCTCTTTCATGTTTACACATCATACTTAAATTGATATGGCCAAACCAATTATGCCAACTGAATAAATTATTAATATTGATAAAGTTTAGGTTTACACCATGACGTGTACAATTATCAATAAACTCCAAGTCTATTATGATATGGGTTTTTATATCAATAAACATCCACTTTATTGTGGTATGTTTTTGTACAAAATGGAGAATAAAGCTCGTAATACATACATATTATCCGCTACAAGTTGTAGTATTAGAAGATATTAAATCTTTCCTTTATTTATAGTCTCAATATAACCAACTGCTTTTTCGGGAATACTTTAGAAACTCAATAAGTTTCTTTGAGACTTACTACAACACACTTAATTGACATAATAATCAATTGTATTCCTCTAAAATAGTAATAACTGGCTCTTTCAGAGCTCTCAATTAATTTGGTACTACCATATATTCATCAACATCCATATGATGAATATCACTTTGAAAGAGAAACTAATAAATTATGGTCATGGTCAATATCATCATAGGCAAGATCTGGTACTTCTATTACTTTTGCCCTTTAATAATCACATTGCCATAGTATTTTGGCATAATCACAATAGGTACGTGATCAATGACCATTCATGCCATAATAATGACATTATTTTCTTACTTCATCTTAAACCTCCTTTTAGAGGTGATTGCTATATATTCACTACCACTAGTACATTCATATTCTTCCAAGAATGAATATGTATTCAAAAACCAGATGTTGTCACATTCACATCATGAATTGACCATAATCATTCATATGTGCTTTACAAAATCTCATGTCAAATCGATGACAAATATTACTTTCAAAAAGTGAAAGATTATTTTGAGAATCCTTATTATCCTCATTATCACAATGATGACGATTATAATTTCGTCTATTGCCATGTCCACATCCATTGATACCTTCACGGTAATAATTTTATCTTCTTTTAGCTTATCAAGATTGCTATCACATTCTCTTAAAGGGAACGATAATGATGAAAATTCAATGGGACGGGTTTCCACTTCTTTGCCCACAATCGTACATGAATTTGATCACGACAAGGCATAGTAATTTTACCACTTTGGTGGAATTTCAAGAATTTAAAAGAGAAAAATAATACTTACGTTAAATCCAGAATTTATTCATAAAGAAAGTTCATGGAGAACTCACAATTATTATGCTCAATCCCAAAGCTTCTACTCAATTGATTAGAGTCTCTGCTGATAACGTGTTATGAAAGAATAAAAGAAGAAGAACAATATTGCAGAGAAAGAAAGAGAGAGAATTATTATTGAATTTTGGGATGATTTACAATAGGTAAGACCCTCTATTTATAGGGGGAAAATGACTTAGCCACAAAGCAGAACTGTGTAAAAGATAGACATTCGCTCTAAAGTCTAAAATTCTATTTATAACAAATTCATTCTTTTGGTAATTTTTTTTTTTTGGGTAACTAAGGAAATTCATTCTTTTCATATTGTTTTATAATCCTTCGGTATTTCCTAGTTTCGTACTGAACAGTCCGACACTCCAAATAATCCGGATTCGGGCCGGATAGAAAATTCCCTTATATAACTAACAAAACCCTCATTTTGTGTTCTAGAAAAAAGATGACAGACGTTCAGACGAGAGACGTTCAGATGAGAGACGAGGAGGAGAAGAGCGGAGGGTTCGAGATGATCCGAAAGAAGTTGGAGGAATGGGACATTTTCCCTTACCAATACCAAATTTTCAACAAGGACGAGTCTCCCAATTGGCGCCACCCTTTGATCACCGATCGTACCGCTAACGGAATACTAGCCGATTTCTATGAGCAATGCAACGACTATCAAAGGTATTTTCATTATCTCTCTTGCTATTCCTCTTTCATTACACACACGCACACCCCCTATTTTTGTTAGCAAAGTGAGATATTATAAAATTGCTAAGCTATCGTTGTTGTCCTAACTGGTAAAGTTAGCCAAAATGTGACCAGGAAGGCACATGTTCGAGTCGTGGAAACAGCCTCTTCAGGCTGCGTACAATAGACCCTTATGGTCCAGCCTTTCCGGGGAGGGAACTTAGTGCACTAGGTTGCCCCTTGCTAAGCTACCATTGTCCATGACTCATGGACCATGAGGTGTCAAGTTCAAATCCCCGCGGAGGCAAAACTCTAGTTGATTTATCCTTTGTCCAAGTTTTGGTGGTCAGAATTAGCTGGTACCTCTGGTACCTTGTATAATTAGTTCCTAGCCCGAATACCATGGTTATAAAGAAAAGAAATGGTTATCGATGAATATGTTAATGATTAGGAATATAAAGATTAAAATAGTGTTAGTAGTATAAGAGAACTAGTCACTAATATCCCCTTGGGCTTCTAACGGTTAGAGCGACAACGTGTGATGTTTGGGTTAGGCTTATGTCATGAGGTTCGAACCCCGCCGCGGACAAAAGTATGGTACTTAAGTGGAGAATCCACCGAGTTTCGAACTGTGGGCCTCTGGTGTTGGGGGGGTTTCTAGGTTATCAAAATAAAAATATAAAAAAAACTAATCACTAACATTGAATTAGGAAATTATAACAACATTTTTGCATCTGAATCAGATTTATTAAATGGTCTCTGAACTTGATTGACATGACTTTTATTTCATTAAGTTATACTTTCATTAATTCCTCTGCCAATATTATTATCGTTTGTATTTAGAGTTATTTTTCGTGCATCATATATTTTCTCTCTATAGCATTAAAGTGCATTTGCTTCAAGTCCCGAAAACCTTGATACCTTTTTGATTAAAATTAAATTCTACCTGCTCTGAATTTGTCGATGTCCATTTCACTTGACCAGTTAAGAAGCTAGACATCCACAATCTTATTCTTTCTGCTCTGATCTTCTCTGGTTGCCGAAATGCAGCTTCAAGTTCTCACTTGAGCCCATGATAGTTGATGAGGTGAAGCTTTGCAGCTACTCTGAGTTGCAAGACATTACTGATTTCAAGGCTGAGAGCTTGATTCAGAAGACTCTTTCAGGAAGATTGTTTCGTGGCACCATTGGTGAAGGATCTGAAAAACGACCGGCGATTGTAAAGACATGGGATTTTCTCCTTCCTTGGAGGGATGAGCTTGAGCATCCCCAACGCCTACATAAATTTTGTGTATGTTTGCGAGATATGTCTGAATTTGATTTCTTGTCTGTTATTTTGAGTTAAATGATGTCAAGAGTTCTTTTTGTAGGACGAGATCGAGTTATTCACAGATGAAAGAGCAAATACGCATCCAAATTTGTTGAAGTTGTATAGGTACTGTTATGAGATGAGGCTTGCAGCTGTCTATGATGAAAAATTCACGAGAGTCTTGTCTGATGTGCTTCTGGCTGGTATTTATTACCTCGACTATTATGTTGAACGACTGTTCAGTCCGAATTTTCTGTGCTTTTTTTATGATTTCTTTTTCTGGTTTGCAGATGACTTCGGGTGGGATGACCGGATAAAAGTGGCAACTCAACTTGCCGATCTCTTGGCATGGTTGCATGAAAAGAGAGTTGCTGTTGGCAGTGTTATTGCTTCATGCATTATGATAGATGAGGTTGAGTTTGAAACCTTGGTCGCCTTCTCGCACTTTTCATTTCTCTTAGATATTTGAAGATTCTAACACGTCATTACCTTACTGGCTTGCTGGAACCGGGAAATTGTTTTGGCTTGCAGGAAGTAAATATAAAAGTATTCGACTTTGGTCACTTTTCAAATCATGTGAGCGAAGATTGTAAAATTCCTGTTAAATATCGTGTCGGCAGGGATGCTCCAGAGCTTTGGGCAGGCATGTTCTCTCATACGTCATCATCTCTGATGTGTTCATGCTCTAGATTGATGGTTTTCTTTTTATTTGAGGTTTTGGTTTCATCAATCAAAATACTCCACTTTTTCCCTTTCTTTGCATTTCCCCCCCTTTTCTATTATCCTTATTGCCCTTGTAGCGAACAACCTAGGTTTAGTTGTTAGACAAGACATTCTAGTTATGTGTCAGAGCCTATGGTTAGTTATGAAACTTCGATAGAAATGATAAGTTCTATGCATTGCAGTGTAAAATATAGTTACACAGTCAGATCACTTATTAGGTAATTACATGTAAATCTCTTGATAAGTACTACTTAGTAATCTGGTAAAAACAGTAACTAACCTGCTATCACATGTTAAAATTCACCGGTCGTCTTTATGTTGTTAGTATATAGAATTTAAATTCTTCCATAGTTTTTATCATCTTTTCCCCATTGTATGCTATACTAGAATTCTAAATTAAATAAACTTCTATGTTTTGAAACATGTATTGATGATGTCTTCCCTTCGAAACTTCTGTGATTGCTCTCCTTCCATATAGTCCATAAAACAATGCTAGAATGGTCCTCCAGATTTTCTTCACCACTTTGTTCCCTTTGCAGCACAGCCAGCTACTTAGTAGCTCTTTTGTGGTTGATGACATCGCCCACTTTATCACAAAAATGTACAGCAAAATATTCCAAATTTTTCCAGTAACTGCAATGCAAAAATTGTACAGGAAAAAATTCCAAATCTCTCGTACAAGTTGGTATTGTTTGTAGTTTCTTATCTAGGTATCCTGGATTATATTAATTTATGATAATCTCTGTTGCTCGGACTGGGGTGCGGGTATCCGATACGCGTGCTGATCTGGAGAACGTATTTTTCATCACATAACTTTAGGACGGGTATGGATCATACTATATGGATACGGGTGTCAGGATACGGACAATAAATGTATATTGCGACGCATATAAGTATATATATGATAAAACCCGGTGGAATCCCACAAAGTTATTGATAAAACTAATAAAATTTAATTCTTTAAAAACGCCTAATATTTTATTCATGTAATAGCAAAAAGCTCTCTTACTTTTTTATATAACTATATATATGACATAAAACCGCAAAATCAAATCGACTATCCAATCAGTCTATACTTCTCGGTCATAGATGTAGTCAAAAAGCACCCACGGTGAGTTGACCAAATCCTGGGATATCCCACACCCACACCCTGCAGCAAGGATTTGAAGAGTCCAAGCAACATAGCTTATAACTATGTCTACTGAAGAGGTCTTGTGCTTTGTTCCTATATATTGTTCATTAGCGTGCATAAACTCCTCAGCTCAGCAGCTGACTCTGCCAATAACTTTCATATTTGTATGTTCTTGGCTGAAACAGAAAAGAGCTAATGAAAAGAAGTCTGAATTTAGAATTATGACTTTTGAGCTTTCTCCCGTAGAGAATTTTCATTATATTTGATGTTTCTATTATATGCCATAATATTTTTTACATAATTTATCTGCTTTTCTCTACTTTGTGAAGTTCTGTTCTTATATTTTCTGGATCGATACAGGTAAGCGGACGATGAAATCTGATGTTTATATATTTGGTCTTCTACTTCTGGAGCTGATAAGCAAAAAGAAGTTCGATTTTCGCCAGGATCCTACGAGTGTGAGAAATTCAGTTGTAAAGGAGGCTAAACTTTGTGAAAAATATTTGGTTCATGAATGTTTCAAAGAAGTTGATCATCCAACTGCATTTGATATCACACTGCTAGTATTCCTCTGCATGAATCTGGAACCAGAAGAAAGGCCAACGATGAAGGATCTTTTAGATGCTTTGAGAGCACTGAGTAAGGGAGTGAAGGGGGAGAAACGAAAAACAGATGAAAACGAGGCAGAATAGAATAAACTATCCTCGCGTTTACTTTTTGTATTGACTGAATTTCGTTAAGTGTTGTAGCTATATAGTCGATTACTAATAGTACTAGTTCGAAAGGCTCGTTGAATTGAACCACTACGGAATTAACATTTACACAGCTTGTGTGGCATCTTCTTTGTAGAAAAGAGAAGTATTTTGGTGGAGCTTTGTAGAGGAAGATGTATTTGACTGAATTCCAATCCTTTAAACAAACTATTGTAGACATATTTATCTCTCTTTTTTCTTTCTTTTTTGGCTGCTTATTCTCTTTCAAATTGTTGCTATTGTTTGTTGTTTTATCTTTACTCTTCTTTGAGTCGAGGATCTATCGGAAACAATCTCTCTACCTTTATAGGGTAGGGGTAGAGTCGAGGATCTATCGGAAACAATCTCTCTACCTTTATAGGGTACAGAGTGCGGGTAGCGGACAAGTAGGTTAGCAAACTGGTGAATCAATAGGCTTTGCTCCTGCCTTCGCTTCCAGGAGGAATCCTATCATCCATGGCGAAGATATCGTATAATAAGAAATTACTTAAGTCATCGGTTCGAATCATGTCCCCGCCTAATCCATCTGAGGCCCGGCCTCAAGATTTGAGATTCTGTAATTAACTCAGTGCAAGCAAGGACTTGGAAGAAGAAAATGAAATAGGAACAAGCGCGCTGGTTGTTTAGTTCGAAATGGAGATTCCTTTCCCCTATGATTCTAGGAACAATCCTCACCGCCCTTTCAATTCTATCCATAAGCCTCTATCGAAGAAGCCAATTAAACAAAAGAAAGAAAAGAGACGATGACCTTATGCTTGAACAGCCTTCTTCTCAAAAGAAGCGAAGACGACTCGAAGAGGGAGAGGCCGAAGGGGGAAATGGGGATGCACCTCTTCTTCAAGAAAAGGAGGCTCATATAACCCTTGAATTTGAAGGAATTCAAGTAAGCTTAGCCCCTGTACAGGATGGGGGGGAAGTTCAATTAGAAGAGAATGACCCCCTTTTTGACTTTCCACTTGCTAACGAACTTCTACCTCAGCTAAATGCAAACCTTGACCCGGAGTTGGAGGAAAACGAAGTCTTTCCTAATCTATCTCATAGTATTACAGAAAGAATATGGGCTCTTCTCGAAGGAGATGCCGCTAATTCTCCTTCCTTAGGTGTCAAATGTGATTGATCCGGCAGAGTGGATAAAGAATTACCTACACTTTGTATTTCTGCTTAGTCTCGCCTGCTATCGTAAGAATCCTAAAGACCAGGTGACTGGACATCTTGCTTCTTTGCTAGTTCCCTTGAGTGGGTCTAAAACTTCCTTATTCTAGGTTATTTGGTACTGCCTTCTTTTGTGGACTCCTAGGAATTCCGTATAGAGAAAAAGACAGTCTTCAANACCTTTATAGGGTAGGGGAAAGATCTGCGTACACACTGCCCTCTCTAGTTATATTCTCTTTCAAACTATATATTTGATGGGCAAAGCCTCCAACCTGACTTTATTAGTGCTATTGCTATCCTTATCCTTATTATTATCATTACGTTTATTATGAGGAGTTTTATTAGAATTGTAATTGTTTGATCATTATTATTTTTATTATTACTGATATTTTAATAATATGAAATAGTAGATAATTTTACTCTGTATTTGAGGATAATATAGTTCTAAAAAAGCTAAATATTTCCTATATAAAAGGATAATAAATACACAATTTAATTAATTAAATATATTTAGTCATATATCACAAAGACCAAAATCAAAATTTACTATTATTATAGCATAAATGGGTAGTTTTGTGGCTCTTACAAATTTATTTTTAGTTTTATGACCCTACCTCTCTTTTCTTACACATGTGAAATTTATTTTTACACGTAAGAGATGTGTCTTTTACACATAAGAGATCTAAAAAGATCATTTTTTAAATTGTAAAGGGGCATAATATACAAATAACACCAATAATTATTTTTGGTAATTAAAAATATTATATTAATCACCACTAAAAACATTACAAAACAAGCATAGCTACACACAATTAGCTAATCTGAGTAAACAAAAACAATCTACCTCCTATTGTGTTCTTCTATCAAGCAGTCTAAGCCTATACATGTAAAGCTGGGCTATGGACTACATATTTAAAAGATCAACTTTTGTAGTTGGTTCCTCCTCGTGCCTCTAATGTTACATACACATGCTATCTCTCTAGCTATGCTCTCTTGTTCTCTAGCTTTTCTTGTTATTTCTTTCCTTCCATATTGCATGTATGAACTCTCCATATGTCATTTTGATAATCTTTGCTGCAGTTGTTCTCCCTCTAATGTTGTGCATTATCCATGTGAAGAGTAAAGTCCATGTCTGTTCTATTTGAGTTTAATTTGCAGCCACCATAATAGTCTACTCCACAGTCCTCTTGAAAAATCTCATTCCCAAAAGAGGTATCCCTGCGTTCATCTGAGACTTCACACAATATACAAAGTGATTGCACATTGATAACCCATTTGCGAAGTCTATCTATGGTAGAAAGTTTCCCATGAAAGTGCAACCATAAAGTAAATATAACCTTGGGTCTGGCTATGTTAAGGTAAATTAACTTCGTCTATTCAACTTTAGGATGATCCTCTAGTAGTTGATTGTAGATGTATCTGATGATAGTTTTCTTCTGTGCAATAGGCCTTTGTATTTGCTTGACAACATGACAGCATCCCTTGCCCCAAATATTTTCTTTACCATCCAGTTTTCCTGGGTTGGTATGTTCATTTCAGAGATGTTTTGCCCTTTGATATAGTATAGACGAATCTATTTTATTCACATAACTCCTTTATGTGCCACATCCCAAAATGTCTTTGTTGTTGCTGCTTTGTTCCAACAACAACAACAACAAACAAATCCAGTTTGATCCCAACATATGGGGTCTGGGGAGGGTAGTTTGTACGCAGATCTTATCCCTACCTAATGCAGGTAGAGAGGCTGTTTTCAATAGACCCTCGGCTCATGAAGGGCAAGAAGAAGAAGAGGGAAGCAAGGAAGGAAGAAAGTTGAAAAAATAATAATATAAAGGATAAATACTATCAAATAATAGCAACATGGGATACAATACCTGAGGCGAACAAAACCACATAATGTAATAAAAATCTAAGAATGTGAAGGGACATGTATGCTACTAAACCTATCGGTGAACACTATAAACTACCTACTAACCTTATACCTTAAGTCTTGACCTCCACACCCTCCTATCAAGGGTCATGTCCTCAGTGACCTACAACAACGCCATGTCCTGCCTAATTACTTCTCCCCAATACTTCTTAGGCCTACCTCGACCTCTTCTCAAACTCTCCATGGCCAACCTCTCACACCCACTGACAGGGGCATCAATGCTTCTTCTCCTAACATGTCCGAACCATCTCAGCCGCGAATCCTGTATCTTGTCCTCCACGGAGGCTACTCCCACTCTGTACCGGATAGTTTCATTCTTAATCCTATCTCGCATGTTACACTCACACATCCATCTCAACATCCTCATCTCTGCTACTCTCATCTTCTGCACGTGAAAGTTCTTGACTGGCCAACACTCAGCCCCATACAACATAGCGGGTCGAACCACCACTTGATAAAACTTACCCTTAAGTCTTAACGGCACATTACTATCACATAGAACACCGGAAGCGAGCCTCCACTTTATCCATCCCGCTCCGATGCGATGTGTGACATCTTCGTCAATCTCCCCGTTACCCTAGATAATAGACCCGAGATACTTAAAACTCGCTCTCTTGGGGATAACTTGATCATAAAGCTTAACCTCTACGTCTACATCATGGGTTTCACTGAATTTGCACTCCAAGTATTCTGTCTTGGTTCTACTTAGTTTGAAACCCTTAGACTCCAAGGTTTTTCTCCAAACCTCCAACCTCGCGTTAACTCCGCTACGTGTCTCGCCAATCAACTACATCATCGGAAAATATCATGCACCAAGGCACCTCCTCTTGGATGTGACGCGACAGTACATCCATCGCCAAGGCAAACAAAAATGGGCTAAGAGTCGGTCCCTAGTGCAACCCCATCACCACAGGGAAATGCTCCGACTCACCACCCACAGTCCTCACCCGAGTCTTAGCATCATCAACATATCCTTAATCACCATAATTGTAAATACCCGTAGAATTTCATATCTAAATAATGCCCGAATAATTCCCCGAGTTGTTAAAACTATAAAAATTCTTAAAACGGACCTATTATGAGTAAAAAGTACCCCGGAATTTGAAAGATAAAATTTTTCAGAAAATTGGGCGTTATGCGACGCGCTATGCGATCACATAACTGGTATGCGGACCGCGTAATGGTCGCATACCTGGGCAGGCCACTGCCCAAATTTAGGACAATTATGCGGCCCAGAATGCGATCGCATTTTGTGTCACACCTCCTTTTTCACCGGGTAAGGGTAATAAGGGAGTTTTTCCACTTTAAGTGACA
>ML288029.1:0-17115 GCA_005239495.1 Nicotiana undulata
TTTCACATGGAAGTTTCCCGGCTACCTGCCCGGGCTGCGCACGCATATCGAGGTGAGATTAACCGAGGCTTTCGAGGCCTCGAAACACAGATTTAGCTGGAATTACTTAGGATGACCTTTTGGTCATCACACCAAATGAAGGCGGACGAGCCTAATGTACTTTTTTAAGGTGGACGAGCCTAAGTGTCCTATTGAAGGCGGACGAGCCTAAATGTCCTATTTTAAGGCGGACGAGCCTAAGTGATTCCTCCAATTGTGGTCGGTGGACTTGATGTTGATGAAGCCTAGTTGTCTTCGGGACTTAATGATGAATGATGTTTGTAACGTCATGGGTAAAGTTTCCTGTAAAGTTCATGATAATGTCATAAAGTCGTAAAGTTATGATAAAGTAGGGTAAGAAGTAGGAATAAAGTTGTTTGGCTTATGAAGATGAGGCTATATAGCCAAATGATGTCTCCGCTTATCTTAGGCGATTTGATGTTAATGATGCCTCCATTTGTCTCTGGAGAGTTGATGATTATTCCTGTAAAGTTCAGGATAAAGTCATGATATAATGATAAAATAAGGTAAAATCAATGATAAAGTATGAAGTCGTTTTGTCTTATGAAGATGAGGCTGTCAAAATGATGTCTCCGGTTGTCTTCGGAGATTTGATGTTGACTGATGCCCCCATTTGTCTCTGGAGACTTGATGTTTATTCTTGTAAAGTTATGCATAAAATCATAAAGTTGAAAGTGCATGATAAAGTAGTGATAAGGTCAAAATGAAGTAAGAATGAAGTTGTTTGTCTTATGATGGCATAGTCGCTGATCTTTGAACAACGAATTTGATAAAAATGCTGTAAAGTTCATGATAAATTTATTATATTCATAGCGTTAATAAAGTAAATGATAAAGTAGAGAGTAAGATAGGAAAGTAGCCGTTTGTCTTGTGAAGTTGAGGTTTCGACTGACGCTTTCAATCACAATTAATGGGCTTGGAAAAATGATTCCTGTAAAATTTAAATTATAGTCGTTAAAGTGAGTGATAAAGTAATAGGTAAAGTGGAGAGTAAAGTAAGAGAAAAGCCGCTTTGCTAATGATGTGATGCAGTGTCGGACTGAATGATGCCTTCGATCTTGAATAGTAGTCTTGAAATTTTGTTATGACGATATAGATTGTAATAGACCAAATAATGCATCCGATCTTAACGTGCATAATTGATATTTGTTCCTGCAAAAACTCAGGCTAAAGTTATTAGTTGAGACATAAAGTTATAATAAATTTGAAGTAACGTGAAGGATAAAGTGAGGTATAAGGAAATTGGTTTATGATGATTAGGACGTGGAAGGCCGAATGGTGCTTCTTGGTCAGTAAACTTGATTGCTAACTCATTGCAATATTTAGCAATATGTCACCTGTAATTGAATATGTAAATTGTTAAGAAATATATAAAATCATGATAAAGTAAAAGGATTGGAGTCAAGAATAAATGGAGAGATTAAGCCGTCTGGATTATTAAGGCAAGGCCGTGGCGGGCCTAATGACGTTTAGTCATGACTAGTGGACTTGATGTTGATTCAACATCATCATCTCGTGACTTTTGTTGTTCCTGCATCCAAAGAAAAATTCTTAGTTTGGGAAGGGGTGTTGATTCTTGTTGAGTCGAATCTTTATGTTAGCTTTGTCTGAATCATATATTTGTTGTTGAGCTTCAAGTCGTCGTATTGTTGAGTCAACTCTTTATGCACCGTTCACTCAACAAAAAAAATCATTAGTTTTTTAAAAAAAAAATTGGTTGATTTGTGTTGAACCGTCATATTTTGAGGTTTGATTAATTATGAAAAGTAGATGGTGTGGACCTCGAATTTGAATTTGTCACCTTATGAGGATCCATTTAAAGAGTTGTATCAGTTTTTATACGGGTGGAAATGAAATTTATAGTAGGATTGGTTTGAGGTTGAATAATTTTTGAAGAGTAGTTTAACTATTTCAAAAAGTTGCTCCAGTTTTCAGTTTTGGAATTTGAAATAATTAGAAGGTTAAAAATTTGGAGAGTTGGTGTCAAAATATGTCTCAGTTTCCAATTTTGAAGGAATGTTGAACTAGTAGAATAATTGAAGATATGAAGAGTTTCTTTTTCTATGCTATGCGCCAGTTTCCAATTCTGAGACACAGAATTTTAAAACAACATGAAGACTGAATCCTTATGTAGGATTGCCTACGTATCTTATTAGAGCAAAAATAGGTCAGACATAGTTCGAACCTGAAGTTGATAAAATTATAAAATTGTTGAGGTTTGTATGGTTATTTTGATTGGATAGTTTTGCTGAAACTAAATGAATAGGCAAAATGTCGATGTGAAGTGAGGTTAAGCTTGTTATCCTATAGGGTGGGTGGGTGGAGACTGGTAGTGTTTGAGTAAATGGTGAATAGTGTAACGCATGGATGCGAGTCTTCAAAGTGCGTAGCAGGCTCTATGAGAGGAATGTTGTGAATAGATTTTTTTTGAAAAATGTATGTTGTGATGGTTCTCACAAGTTTAACCATTATTTTTTAAAATGTTTGTTTTTAAGAAATAAAATAAGAAAAGAGAAAACGAGTTAGTATGAGATATTAACATGATATAATAATGCACAATTGGATAAGTAAATTTCAGATAAGATTACGTAGCAAATAAGTGATGTAACAAGTAAAGTCAACAAATAGCATGTTGATATGCAAGTGACGTCTTTGTGCCAGAGGTAGGCCTAACGTGTATTTAAAAGGTAAATGTTCCATAATATGTTATTCCATTGCTCTTGATTAATTGAAATAATATATTTCCCAAAAATAATGGTAGTGTAAAAACCATTACATGTCAAATGAAGAAAGTAAGATACAATGTACTTCATAATAATATTTTTTTTTCTTTATTGATATTTGATAAATAGTTGAGCCAAACTTGAAATTTTCATATTTCTCATAGAAAAAGGTTAGTCCACCCTTTTCTTTTTCTAAAGTTTAATTAATTAGAGCAACTAGTCCATACTTAGGCACAATTATCCTTCAAATATGCACATATTATATGATAAGGTGTCACTTGGGGTTGTGGACCCACTTAGACATTCGGATAAAGTAAACTAATGGACTTAATACACCAAGGGTATTAAGCCTCCTATGTCAATGAAATGATGAATGTTCTTAAAAGAGGGTGTCGGTTTCGCTCTATCGTGGGTAGACTAGAGTTGGTTTCCAAAGACACAAGGCTCCCCCAAGCGGACAACCTGGGAGTGGAAAGTCTGTGGCCGTCGATTGCACCGCTGATCGACTAAATCCACAAGAACATTCCAGCTAAAGAGTATTTTAGTAGTGTACGACCGCAAACCACGTAACCGCTTAAGTGTGTGAATTGTGTGAGTTTTTCGGGAGTGAAAGAAGTGAAACGCAATATCATTTTATATAAAAAACAATAACACATAAACAATGAATATAAAACAAAACAGTCATGGCAGGTAGAACAATCTAAAGTCAAATAATGTAAAAACAAGAGCCTTAATTAAAATAAGTCCATTATGGTTAGAACCTAATTCCCCAGCAGAATCACCATGCTGTTATACCCCATTTTAACACCGGTCAAACTAGAGTATAACATATGGGCAATTCCGAAATTAATTAAAGTTAAAGAGTCGCCACCTAATTATTTCTAAGGTGAATTAGGACACCTAAGTTGATTGTTGTAATTTAAAGTATAACTATGTTAATGGTCTATTTAACTTAAAGATTCTAGGTAAGGGTTCAACTAATCTAAAGGGAAGGTTTTTAAGGCACCCTTTAATATTCATAAAAATGGTTAACGGACCGGACTAAGTTACTAAGGCTAATTGTTGTAATGTAAAAAATGATTAATTAATGGGATTAATAAAAAAGAAGATAATGAGAAAGATTTTCATGAAAAGAGTCAATTTCAAAAGCACGATTTGAAGAAATTCAAGCGATAAATATCACATGTTACTTTTAAAGTGGAAGTTACTTCACCACGAAATGAGTTGAGGCCAAAATGTCTTATTATTTTTTTGCCACACAAATGGATAAAGGATCCAAATCAAAAGTGATTTGTTTAAGACCCAAAATGTCAATTTTTGTTAAAACATTGTTATTTAAAGCCACGCTATCTTCTAGCATATCTAAAGCTCAAGAAATCAAATTTAGGTTTCATAAAATAGTGAACACAATATCCCAAAATTATGTGCTTGTCCATTATTCTCACATTGTAAGGTGCTATTAAGATAAACTAAAAGATGAAGTAGGTAAAAGAGTTGGTCAGACCATTAGTTTCAAAGTCCTCAACCCAGATGCCATACCTCCATGTAACAAATAATCCATTATTAGCTTGAATATAATCCCTAAGTGAGACTAATCACAAGTTAAAAAAAAACTACAATCTTATATCCAAAAGAAGAACAATTTGGCAATACAGAGATCAAGGAGAAACTAGCAACATAAATATTAAAGTAGCACAACGGGTAGTCCCCGCCGACATCCCATAAGGATGAATTTTATGGTTTTCGTCGTGAGATTCGACATTAGCCTAGCACAAATAGCGATGACTACATGTGGTGCCACGACGTCGTTGAATCTTAAAGTAGGACTTTGTTGTTGGGCAGTGAGCTAGGGCGTCGAGATCTCGAATCTACTTTATATTGTCACGAACAGATCCGAGCTTCAAGCCGAGAAAGTTCGAGTATTCTGTTACGGCCAAAGTACGCCGAGACACAGAGAAAAAGTTCCGAAAAATTCTTAGAGTTTTGAGAGATGGTATCAGCCGCGAGAAATAAAAGTGATAGTATTCGAGAGGAGCACAATTTGTGTCCTCTCTCCCCACGGCCGGAGCTTTGAGGTAGAATTTTATAGGTAAAAATAGCTAGGGTTCATGTTTTGAGCGGGATTCCAAAATCGAGTCAGAGTCCGTTTGAATCCGAACGTTAAGACGATATGGGTGCTCGCGTGATTTGGTTCAACTTTTTTCCCGAAATGTCGTGATTTTGACTGAGACCTTGAAGATTCACGGGTCATCAAGCACAAATGTGGAAGAGGAATAAAGAGACGTTATTTGCACCAAAATGGTGCAACATCTTTTAGTTGGAAGGTGCAAAAGCTTGAAAGTTTTCTAAAAATGGAGAAGGGGACAAGGAGAGGGACAGAGGTGCTGATGTCTTCTTTTGACTAGGGTTAGGAATTAAGGAATGAGATATTGGACTGAGGTTCAAGCGAATTTGGGCATGGACTGGCCGAATTGGGCCAGTTCTTGATGGGTTTATTTGAAAAGGCAAGATTGGGCTTAATTTGTTATTTTCTTTCTTCCTAAATTTCTTTGGGCTCCTAAATTGATAAATTTATACATGACAAAACGATATTAAGTAGATAATTTAGAGTAGTAACAGTACTAATTGCAACAATAGTATTAACAATGATAATAATAATAATAATAATAATTTTAAAATTATATAGTGATAGTAATAATAATAAAATGGTAATAATAATAATAATAATAATAATAATAATAATAATAATAATAATAATAATAATAATAATAATAATAATAATAATAATAATAATAATAGTGATAATAGTAAAAGTAGTAATTCTAAAAAAAATACTATAAATAATAATACTAATACTAATGATAGTAGTAGTAACAATTGTCATTAAAAACAAATAGTAGCAAAATAGTATTCAGTTTATTAGTAACTTAGGAGCTCAAGAAAGTTAATTAGAAGAAAGGAGGGACAAAATTGGGTGTCAACAGTAGTCTTAGTAGCACGCATATCCCTTCATATTCTTAGAATTTTATTACGTTATGTGGTTTTGTTTGTCTTGGGTATTGTGTTCCATGTTGCTATTATTTGGTACTACTTATCCTTTATCTCCCCCTTTTTCTTTTCTCTTCCTTATTTCTTCCTTTCTTGCTTTCCGCTTCTTCTTCTTACCCTTCCTGAGCCGAGGGTCTATTGGAAACAGCCTCTCTACCTGTTAGGTAGGGGTAAGGTCTGCGTACAAACTACCCTCCCCAGACCCCACCTGTTGGGAACATACTGGGTTTATTGTTGTTGTTGTTAGTAAGCTTTTCATTCCTCTTTATTGAGGAATGAGGACATGTGTCCCTCCCATCATTGACAGCGAAAAGGTCAGGTGAGGCCAGACTAAGTTTTTCCAGATCAAATACTTAGTGCTGCTAATCATTTTGGAATTTATACGAAAATGATGGATAATGTTAAGAAAGGAGAACCTTCATGGTTGCAGAAAAGATCTCAAAAGAAGGAGAAGACAGAAATGGAAATTTCACTGTTCCATTAATTTCTGATACTTCACTGTTAAGCATACACACAGTTATATATACATATTCTAACTAACCTAACTTACAGTTGTCCCTACATGATTGGACAGTTGGCTAACTACTTGTATAGCTGGCTAACTACCTGTACAGCTGGCTAACTACTCAACTAACACTAACTAGTTTCTTAACACCCTCCCTCAAGCTGATGGTTTGAAGATATCCTTCAGTCCCAGCTTGGACATTAAGTGATCATGTTGTAGTCATCCTAAGCTCTTGGTGAGAAGTTAATCTTACTGCTCTTTTGTGGGAATGTGATGAGTTTTCACTGCACCTTGTATGATTTTCTCTCGTACAAAATAACAGTTAATGTCTATGTGTTTGGTCCTCTCGTGAAAGATAGGATTAGCTGCAATTCGGATTGCAGCCTTGCTATCACAAAAGAGATCAACTGGTCGGCTCACATCAACCTCTAGCTCTTTAAAAAGTCCTGTAAGCCAGGTTATCTCAACAACTGTAGATGCCATACTTTTGAATTCAGCTTCAGCAGAACTCCTTGCAACTGTGTCTTGTTTCATAGATTTCTACGAGATCAAGGCATTCCCAAACTTAACTAGGTAGCATGTTACTGATTTCATGGACTGTAGGCATCCTCCCCAGTCTGAATCACAATATGCTTTCAGTTTATCTGAACCTTCTGAAGGCATTAGTAGACCAAGACCTAGAGAAGTTTTGACATATTTCACAACTCTCAGAGCAGCTTCCCGGTGAGACTCTTGGGCTTGTGCATAAATTGACTTAGAGTTTGTTCTGCAAATGCGACATCAACTCTGTCCATTGTAAGATATAATAGCCTCCCTACTAGTCTTTGATATGCACATATATATTCAATCAGTTTGTCTTCACACTCAAAGACTCCTACAGTAGTATCATACTCCACATATGTAAGCTTCAGATTTGTCTCTAGAGGTGTTCCTGCAGGTTTAGCACCTGCAAATCCCATCTCAGATTTCAGCTCCAAAGCATATTTTCTTTGGTTCATAACAATTCCATTTTTTGATCTTGTAACTTCTATTCCCAGAAAGAACTTAAGTTCTCCTAGATCCTTCATTTTGAACATGAGCTTCAAATCATTTCTAGTATGAGTTATTAGATCTAGATTGCTTCCACTTATTATCATATCATCTACATATACTAACACAACAACCAGTTTAGTTTGAATCTTCTTTGTGAAAAGAGAATAGTCAAAATGACTTTGAATGAAGCCCAACTGCACTAGGGCATCAGTAGCTTCCTGTGGCTTTGCTTTGAGTATGAGTAACATAATCTTTTAGCCAGATAGAGGGTTTAGTGGTTCTCCCTGATCTTCTAGAAGGTGATACTTATATCAATTGATTATTGGAGATAGGCAGCTGGTGAGTAGGCTGATCATGAGGAAGATCAGTTGGTACTGCTGGTTCAAGTTCAGCAACTACTTGAGTGGACTGATCTGTATTATGATGAGCAGGTGAATTAGAAAGAGGAGAAGATAGAGGAGATTGTGTAGGAAGAGATGCGGATATAGAGATATCACTAGGCACTAAGACTTGAGGGATATCTATGGTAGGAAATAAGGAGGGTAGATGAGCTGAATGTTGAAAGGGAAATACATTTTCTTTGAACATAACATTTCTACTTACTAAGAACTCCTTGGTGTGAATGTTGTACATTCTATATCCCTTTTGAGTCAGAGAGTGACCAAGAAAAATTGCATGTGAGGCTCTAGATGAAAATTTGTCACCTCTTCTTACATCAGTGATATATCCTAGATAACCAAAAATTCTCATGTGGTCTAAGGAAGGAGGACGACCAAACAATAGTTCAAATGGAGTTTTCCCTTGCAACACTTGTGTTTAGTCTGTTGATAATGTAGACTGCAGTTGATACACATTTCCCCAAGAATATTTAAGGAACACCTGCTTGAAATCTTAGTGCCCTAGCCGCATTGAGTATATGTCCGTGCCTTCTTTTAGCTACTTCATTTTGCTATGGAGTATAGACACAAGAACTCTGATGAACAATACCCAAACACTGCAGTAATTCTGTCATTTGTGAGTCAAAAAACTCACACCCATTGTCTGTTCTTAGGAATTTTAAAGTACAAGAATGATCATTCTTAATCATAATGAGAAACTGTCTGATGACAACAATTACTTCAGCTTTAGAGGGCAACAAGAAAATCCATGAAAACCTGAATGATCATCCACTAATGTGAGAAAATACTTCTTCCCATCATGTATAGGTACCCTATAGGGCCCCCAAACATAAGCATGAAGTAAGTGAAAACATTCAGTAGCCATAGAGGTACTCAAAGAAAATGGAAGTCTTGTTTGCTTAGCAATAGGACAGACAATACATTGCTTAGTATCATTATTACACTTTAAATTTTGGAATCATTTCAACTTTCTTAGAACATCAACTGGCACATGGCCTAATCTCCTATGCCACAGAGATACACTTGAACTATCATCCTTTATTGTATTTACAAAGGATCTTTCAGAGTCTGACTTGTTATTTCCTCCACCATTTTCTTGATCTTTGTTAACTGATATGTAGATGTAAAGGCCTTCATCCTCCTTAACAATCCCCCTCACTCTCCCATTGAAGAGATCCTGGAAGGCAGAAGTCAGGATATAACAAAGCCAAACATCTAAGTTCCTTTGTTAATTTTGAAACAGACAGGAGATTATATTTGAAGTTTGGTATGTGTAACACATTTGTGATTTCTGTCCTTGTAGAACACTTGTAGATCATGTATGCTTTACACTTGCTATATTTACTGTAGGTAGATGGACTTTTCCAATGCTAGATTCATCAACACTTTTAGATTCTTCTAAGACTTTGATACTTTTTACCATGTGATTGGAAGCACCTGTATCAACTATCCACCTAATATCAGCTTCAGTAACTACAGAAGGTGAAGTCATACCTGCTGACATGGCACTACTTGGTTGATCACCTTGACATGAGGATGTGATGCTAGACTTGCCCAAGAGATGCAAGATCTGATTGTACTGATCAACTGTAAACTGAGGCATTCCTGCAATCACACCTTGACTACCCTGACTAGATGAAGCAAGATTACGCTGTTGAAGTCCTGCACAATTGACTGCAACCTCAAAGCTTCCATTATTTGGACCATTATTGGTTTGAGGCCCTGTGTATTGTGTAGTATTGCTAGGTCCAGTATTCCTTTTTTGCTTGAAGTCTGCAGGGTAGCCATGAAGCTTGTAGCAAATGTCCCTTGTCTGACCTTTGTATTTGTAGTAGTCACGGAACAGATTATTCCTTTTAGGCTTGTAGATACCTAAACCTTGAGAGGTTTCTTTTCCACTAAACATAGTTATTCCCTCATTTACTGCAGAGGTTTGAGCAAAATTAACTACAGACCTCCTACTTTCTTCTGCTATTATCATATAGTAGACCTTGTTTATAGTTGGAGTAGGAATCATCAAGTAGTTTGATTGAGATTAGAGAGCTACATAAAGTATCAGAAGGTTGAAGAAATAGAGGATGATGTTGATCAATCACTATAGCACCCATACGACTTGGATCTGCCACAGGAGTTGCACCAGTAGTAGTGTCTTCAATTTCTGTGTCTGAGCTAGTACTAATATCTCCGATCGCCATTGAAGATTGAAAATCGAGAGCTTAGAGTAGAACACAGAGAAGAAAAAAGACCTAATTTCCCAAAGACGATTCAACCTAATAAGAGATGAATCGAAGCAAATACATAGATGAATGACGAGTTCTAGAAACTCAAACCGATTTCGAGCAATCTGCGTGAATTGATAGTCTTCACGAGCTCTGATACCATGTTAAGAAAGAAGAACCTCCATGGTTGCAGAGAAGATCTCAGAAGAAGGAGAAGACAGAAATGGAAATTTCACTGTTCCATTAATTTCTGATACTTCATTGTTAAGCATACACACAATTATATATACATATTCTAACTAACTTAACTTACAGTTGTCCCTACATCATTGGACAACTGGCTAACTACTCAACTAACACTAACTAGCTTCTTAACAGATAAGAATGACTACCAAAATTTCTTGTAGGCTGGAAAAGCAATTGAATTCAATCATCTACAAAAATATTCAAAATCTAAACTACAATCCATAGCAGAACAAAAAAATTCCACAACCCTAAACATTTAGAAGCACTTGGCTAATGTTCAAGGAGGTGAAATCAAGATTTCTAGAGGTCACCCATTTGGTGAAAAGCATACAAGGCATGAAGCATGGTTCCAGACCTCCGATATGATCGTATAAACTTTCTCATCATACGAAACCAAAAACCCCGCATTCACGCTGAGTAAGCTAAATGAACACGATAAATCACACGCTAATAACCAGAATAGTTATGCTAAATGTTATAGTTCCTTGACCATATTTAGGAAAGTATCTCAAAATGGATGTTGCAAACAAACTAGTTTACTCATTTGAACCAGCAGGACCAACAAGGACTCCTTGTGCGGAGCCTTCCTTTCGACCACTCTCCTCCTTTACTTCTGCATTAGGCTTTTCTCATTCTAATTTTATACTTGGTTTCAAATTCAGATATTTCCTTCTTCTTTTTCTACAGAGCTTCATTCAGTCGAGCTATTACTTTCTTAATTCCTTCTTGTTGCGTTGAATAGCAGGCATGACTTCCTTGATAGTTCTCTCTACAAGAACACCTCCAATCATCCTATAACACCGCCTTGAAGGGTCAAGTGGTTGTATAGCATTGACCACAAGTGAGTGTTCACTAACTTCCATATCTAGTTCCGTGATTTTAGAGTAAATTTGGTTGATCTCATCCCTCATGGATCAATATATGTTAGCAAGTGCTTGCTCATTGATTGGTTCTTCAGCTCTGGCAGTCATATCACTGAGACAAAAAAAGAGACTATGCCAAACATCATATCCAGGCTCAGCTACTTCAACCACTTTATATTCATCAAAGTCACAAATCATGGTGATGTAAGAGCACTTTAAATGATCAAATATCGCTGTTGTATCAAGGTAGAGGTAATTTCTCTCAAGTGACTAGAGAAAAAGAGAAGCGAAGGGGCAGCAGAGTCCATGTTATTGATTCAAGATTCAAAGCAAACACTTGCATAAACATATATGAAAATGTTGGCTTAGACAGGAAACTGAAGTTACAACTTCTCCGGGTCTTAGAATTGCAACGAAGCAAAGAAGAAAAGGTACTCAGGGGGAGAACAAATTTTTTTCTCCGGGGCACTCTTACCAGACTTACATAAGAGTTAAGTGTATCTCCCAGATAAAGCCAGCTATATCATCAAGTGAATAAACACTAATGTTGCCTAAAATGGCTTATATGATAATATATTGTTAGAGTTTGGTTTATCCTGTCAAAGATAATGCCTTTTCTTGAGCCCAAGGACGTACAAACTAGAGATTGCAAATTTGAATTATTAACAACTAGGACAAACATTTTTAGACTAGAAATGGTTACGCAAATTCATTATCATACTCACAACCAGCTATAAGAATCTCAACATTCTACCCCGATAACATGAGCAAAGTTTAGTTAAGACCTATGTTGGGTGGACTCTCCAAAATTTTATTCCACCCGTGTCGGATCTTTCAAAAAATACACTACTTTTGGAGGATCTGACACGCACCCGGTCACATTTTAGGAGAGTCCGAGCAACATAGGTTAAGACAAACTCATCACTGTCACTTCTCATTGCAGCGGTAAATATCCAGTACATGCCTCGGATTCCAATAGGAACTCCAAGTAAAGTCATCTAATTCCATTTAGGCATAGATGAGGCTGAGTATAGTAAAATCAGCAAGGGATGGACTATGTATGATTAAGCGCGGGTAGTTGCACCCTCGCAAGTTTTGGAAAAAACTATTTGTTGCCATGTCAATTTGAAATGTTTGCCCCTCAAAATTGAAGGAAATAAAGGCAAACAGTGAGCTATACAGAGCTACTTGAAAAGGCTAGTATTAGTTTTTGAGAAGTTTGGTAAGAATCAAAGCAATTTTAAGATTTTAAATTTAGTAAGTGCTCTTTAAGCATGCTTAATCAGTAATATCTTGATTCAAAGTTGCAAAAGAAAAACATAAAGAGTTATACATTATTGTCCAACTGGCCAAAGGTCCTACATCTACCCCTAACAACATCTTAAGATGAGTTTACATTTGAAGTTTCATGCAATCTGTAATTAATTACACAAGCTAATGCAGACAACTAACCAACCAAAACCAAGGTATTTTGCTAGGGAGGCAATCTACATTAAAAGAGGCGAGGTTACAATATGTTCAGACATATTACAATCTTTACCTGATTTTTTCTTCTTAAAAAATGCTACTTTAGCATCATCAAACATAAATTATTTTTCCTTAACATCTTCCTGTGATGATAAAGTCTCAAGGCTCAATGCACTAATAGGTACCAGCAATTTAGTGATTTAAATTCCCATATAACTCAAAAATAAGTGACATTTTCAGTATCAACAAATTACAATGAATTTTTATCATTATCATCAAATCCAAGATACTCTTGCCCTTGAGTCAATAAATATTAATGCCCATCAAATCAAGTATCAGAGCAATTCAAAAGCAAATAATCTAGTAAAAAATCAATATATGTAACCTAACACAAAATCCAGAGCATAATAAATCCAAAATAGTCAACCAGGGGAAGAAAAATATAGAAAATTATGCAAGACCCACCAAGTTTGAAACTTTACTAAACACAAAAATCAGATACTTGGAAACAACAAAAGACAAACAAATCATCGGATGTTTATACATGACAAAATCACATAGCTATGCAATTTCAAAGACCAAAAACAAGTAAAAGATGACTTACCCGAAATAATGCTAATTTCCTGATTTACAAACTAGGAATAGTGGGAACATGGGAACAAAGAAAAAAGAAGGAGAAAACTAACAAGGCGTACTTTGATTTGTTGAAGAAAATATAGGAGTTGTTTTGTAACGACCCCGTCTATCGTTACGTAGAACTTGAATTATAATCACTGTTTTTGCCTTGTCATAGCTTGGTTATACTGTTTATGATGTGTTAGAGTTGGTAGGCTTGAAATCGGAATGGTTGTAGTGAGAGTTTAGTCACTTAGTCTTTAAAAATAGCCTTATAGTTGGAAAAGTCAACCGAGAGTTGACTTATTGGTAAACGACCTTGGAATACGGATTTTATGGTTCGAATAACTTTTTTAGGTGATTTGGGACTTAGGAGTGTGTTCAGAATATTTTTGTGATATCCGGCTTAGAATTAGGCTTGAATTGGATAGTTTCGGCATCGTTGGTGGATTTTAGAAATTTCAAAGTTCTTAGGCTTGAATCCGATGTGATTTTGGTATTTTGATGTTATTTTTAGTGTTTTGAGAATGCTACTAAGTTTGAATGATCATATACGATATGTTGGTATGTTTGGTTGGGGTCCCGAGGGGCTCGGGATGGTTTTTGAGTGGTTAACGGGGAGTTTGGAGTGTTGTTGTTGTTGCTGAAGTTGCTGGTGCTGGTGTAACTGCACCTGCGGATGTTTGATCGCAGGTGCGGCTCGCAGGAGCGAACAGGACCTCTGCAGGTGCGAATTTTGGCTGATTCAGGGGAAGTCGCAGATGCGGGAGTGAGGGACGCACCTACGAAGTCGCATGTGCGAGAAAAGAGGCGCAAGTGCGGGTTTTGGTCCGGTTAATGAAAAGTCGCAGGTGCGGTGGATTTGACCGCAAGTGCGGTCCGCAGGAGCAAATTTTAGGCCGCAGGTGCGAAAAGCCTGGGCATAAAAGTATAAAAAGGAGACTTCGCGATTTTTAACCCTTTTTTCACCATTGTTGTGCGGGTTCCGAGGTTTTTGAGGGATTTTGAAAAGGGAAACGTTGGTGCATCATTGAGGTAAGCTTTTTGGACTCATTAACTCGATTATAGGTGATTAAATACCTTGTTATCAGTGTTTAATTTGTGAAAATCAGTAGAAAAATGGTGAAGTTAGGGATTGAGATTATGAGACCTTTAGAGGATGATTTAAGGTCAAACGAACTCCGATTTTAGAGTTCTTTATATGTACGGGCTCGTGAGATGATGAAAAACATTTTGGTATAAAATTTGTCGAGTTCCGAGACGTGGGCCCGGGGGTCGGATTTTGGCTAAATTCTGGTTTTATGCTAAAATTGGTACTTTTCAATTGGAATTCATTCCTTTAGCATAATTTGATGATAAAAAATCTGATCTTGGTAGATTTGGAGCACTCGGAAGTTGCTACGAGAGGCAAGCGGGTTGCAGAGTAGCTTTTCGGGCTAGTTTGAGGTAAGTAATGTCTTTAAATCTTGTCCTGAGGGTACGAAACCCCGGACCTTACATCCTTTCACGGATTTGGAGTGAAGCACACACTGGATAACGAGTGTGGGGCGTGCACGAATTGGAAATTTGAAAAAATGTTCCTTTTTAGGCAACTATTGAATTGCGAAACTGCTTTTAAAGCATACGTTAGTTAGTATCACTATGTTTTGTTATACTTGGGTTGTAAGCCATGTTTGGGGCCTAGTGCCGATCTGTTTTAACCCCTTGGGGGCTATTTTACAGATATTCTCACTACTTTAAAACTATGATTTTACACTCAGTCCTTCTTGTGAAATTGTTGACACTCATATTTGATATATTACTATTTCTTGAAATGAAATACGATTTTGGATCGAGAACCCCGTTTTATTCATGGCACGAGTGGCATGCTGAGAGTGTCTGACTGAGTGAGGCCGAGGGCCAATGTTGTGAGGATGTTATGATATGAGAGAGGCTGAGTGCCTGAGAGTGATTTATGCCATGATGTGGCTTGTTTATAGCGCTTGGGCTGTAAAAGCCCCTCCGGAGTCTGTACACACCCCTAGTGAGCGCAGGTACCTACTGAGTGCGAGTGCCGAGTGATGAGTGATTGGGAGGCATGAGTGACAGTGAGGTTGTCCGCGGGGCTGATACTGAGTGATGATAAGGTGCTGAGGGAAATTGTTACGAGTGATGATTATGGCCCGAGGGGAAGTGTTATGATGATATTTTACTGAGTTTTGACTATGATTCACTTCATTAAACTGATTTTACTGAGAGTTTTACTGAGAAATATTGGAAAAATATACTTGTTTCAAAGGATTTCATGGAAACTGATTTTCGAACTTATGTATATTGTATTGAGACTCGATGTTTTACTGTTTTGTGGATTGGTGTATCTGTGTTGTGTATTTATTATTTCTCATACTGTGATTTATTTTTATTACTACTGAGTTAGCGTACTCATCATTACTCCTTGCACCTCTGTGTGCAAATCCAGGTATTGATTCGGAGCAGTAGTCGTCCGAGTTCGTTATCAGCAGCTTACGGGATTTCGAGGTAGTTGTCCAGCGTCTGCAGCTTCTCCATTTCCCTTCCTTTATTAGTATTAGTATTTATTTTATAGACATTGTTTAAAACATTAGCAGAGTTAGTTTTATTCTTAGATGCTCGTGATCGGTTGACTCCAGTCTTGGGGGAATTGTTAGACTGTTAGCTTATATTTTTGGGGCGTAAAGACTTAAAGAAATTATTTTATACTCTGTTTGCTGCTTATTATTGATTTTGAAATATTATAATAGAATAAATGTGTAGTAATGTGATGGTTGGCTAGCCTAGTTCCACGATAGGCGCCATCACGACCTGTTAGGATTTGGGGTCGTGACATGTTTGGTGTTCACAAGCTTTTGGGGCGCGTGGAAGGGGGGTTTATGTTGGGTTTTGAGAAAAACTTTGTTGTAAGGAGTGAGCCGCTTTAACATATAGGCCGAACAACCCATTTGCAAGAGGAAAAAGTAAAAATTGCACGGGGCGTATTATTTGGTCGCCCCCATTTAACTTATACCCACTTTTTAAAAAAAATTTAACTTGTACCCACAGTTTAAACAGCTTCAGGCCTCTTTCTCTTCCTCCTTCTCCTTCTTCATTTTTTGAATGCTGAAACTTGAGATATTGTTATGCGTTCTAGCCCGGTGATTCATATATATATATATATATATATATATATATATATATATATATATATNTGTCCCATTGTGTTTAGTTTGGTCTTATTCACAATAATTTAACCTCTAAGATATTTTAGCTTTATAAGCACATTGGTTTTTGGTTCTAATTTATCCGTAGTAATTTATTTTCATGTCGAAAATATTTTTCATTCTTTAATTTTTGAAATGAACAACATCAATCACTGGTAATCATGATCTATTAAATTCATTGTTGTTTAGAACTTCAGCTCTAAGAATGTTGAAGTTCAGCAAAGTTTCAGCTACTAGAATGTTGAAGTACAGCAATACAGAACAAATCTTCAGCTACTAGAATGTTGAAGTTCAGCAATTACAAAACAAAAACTTCAGCCAAAACATGTTGTAGTTTTATTGAACTGAANTATAGACATTGTTTAAAACATTAGCAGAGTTAGTTTTATTCTTAGATGCTCGTGATCGGTTGACTCCAGTCTTGGGGGAATTGTTAGACTGTTAGCTTATATTTTTGGGGCGTAAAGACTTAAAGAAATTATTTTATACTCTGTTTGCTGCTTATTATTGATTTTGAAATATTATAATAGAATAAATGTGTAGTAATGTGATGGTTGGCTAGCCTAGTTCCACGATAGGCGCCATCACGACCTGTTAGGATTTGGGGTCGTGACATGTTTGGTGTTCACAAGCTTTTGGGGCGCGTGGAAGGGGGGTTTATGTTGGGTTTTGAGAAAAACTTTGTTGTAAGGAGTGAGCCGCTTTAACATATAGGCCGAACAAC
>ML288029.1:17184-39684 GCA_005239495.1 Nicotiana undulata
TGGTGTTCACAAGCTTTTGGGGCGCGTGGAAGGGGGGTTTATGTTGGGTTTTGAGAAAAACTTTGTTGTAAGGAGTGAGCCGCTTTAACATATAGGCCGAACAACCCATTTGCAAGAGGAAAAAGTAAAAATTGCACGGGGCGTATTATTTGGTCGCCCCCATTTAACTTATACCCACTTTTTAAAAAAAATTTAACTTGTACCCACAGTTTAAACAGCTTCAGGCCTCTTTCTCTTCCTCCTTCTCCTTCTTCATTTTTTGAATGCTGAAACTTGAGATATTGTTATGCGTTCTAGCCCGGTGATTCATATATATATATATATATATATATATATATATATATATATATATATATATATATCTGTTTGTCCCATTGTGTTTAGTTTGGTCTTATTCACAATAATTTAACCTCTAAGATATTTTAGCTTTATAAGCACATTGGTTTTTGGTTCTAATTTATCCGTAGTAATTTATTTTCATGTCGAAAATATTTTTCATTCTTTAATTTTTGAAATGAACAACATCAATCACTGGTAATCATGATCTATTAAATTCATTGTTGTTTAGAACTTCAGCTCTAAGAATGTTGAAGTTCAGCAAAGTTTCAGCTACTAGAATGTTGAAGTACAGCAATACAGAACAAATCTTCAGCTACTAGAATGTTGAAGTTCAGCAATTACAAAACAAAAACTTCAGCCAAAACATGTTGTAGTTTTATTGAACTGAAATATGTCATTGCACTATGAACTGAAGTTTGCGTGATTGCCTTTGCAAGTCAGGCCAAACTTCATGCAAAAATATGTGAAGTTTTGCTACACTTCAAGCAAAACATTCTGAAGTTCAAACGTCAGACATAAATTTTTGTTACTTCAAGCCCCTATGTCTGAAGTTAAGCGAAAAGTTGGTACGCTTGTAATTTTTTTTGTAAAGCGGGTATAAGTTAAAAAGTGACCCAAAAACGGGTATAGATGCAAATACCCCGAGGAAAAACATTCTTAGAGATTTAGGGCCCGTGTGGCTTTTTTGTTTACTTTTTTTGAGGTCTATGTTTGACCATGAAAATTTTAAATTGTTGAATTTCGGAATCTTTCAATATTTCAAAAACTCCAAAAAATTGTTTTCAAAATTTTACTTCAAATCACTCACAAAAATTGAAAAACGGCTTCAAATTGTATTCATGTCCAAACACAACCCTAATTTTCAAATATCATTTTCACGTTTAAAAAAAAAACATTTTTCTAGAATTTTATACATTCTTATGTCCAAACGCCACTTAGTTTTTTCTAATCAAAATTTAATTTTGAGATATTTTATATTTTACGAAATTTCATTTTATATTTTTAAGATAAAGCTTGATTGGTTAAACAAACAAAGTTACTTTTCTTATAAAAAGATTTTTTTTTAAAAAGAACTTTTTATCCAAAGAGGTTATTTACACTTATTATTTCCGAAAATAAAACTAATGTCGATTAACTTGGAAGAAATTGAAACTCAAACAATTGGAAAGATATTAGCGATGTTCAAAATAATAGGAAATTATGGAAAGTGAGGAGAAAATATCTCTCAAATGATGTTTTGTATTATCGAAAGAGAATTTCAGGTTATGAACAAAATAAAATTGGAACCACAAGTAACCCCAAATTGAAGAAGTAGCAACCATTTTTATAATAGTGCAAAACTTCGAGTAAAAATTAGAAAAACTATTTCCATAAAACCTATTCAAACATTAATCTAAAAAACTAGCAAATTTTATGAAAAATAAATTTAAATTTAAAAACTAGCAAATATCAAATCCTAAATAACTTAAATTTTCGACTCCAATTTTAAATAGTCTTCAACACAAATGACAATCCCATTCATTTTATGCAAAATGAATAAAAGTGCCCCCCAGGGCTTAGCACTCTGTTTGGATCATTGTAATGCATCGTTTTATAGTGTATTGTATCGTATTGTATCGTATGTATCGTATTGCAAATACAAACTTTGGATAGATTGTATTGGTTGCTATTTTTAAATCATATTTTATTTGGTTTGACTGTATCGTATTGTACTGATAAATTTACTAAAATATTCTCAATTATTTAAATATTAAATTTATCAAGAATTATGCATAAAATTAATTTAAAAAAATCTCTTTCTACTAAAATCAAAAATTAACTATCATTAGAAAACAAATAATAAAGAACAATGATTGAGAAACAAACGAAGACCGTGCACTTGGCAGAACAAAGGAAAGAAGATAAATAAGTCTAACACTCTTGCACACTTGAAAACAACCAATAGTATACAACTAATTGGAAATTAAAGTAACTAGAATTGGAGTTAAAATCAAAAAAGGAGAAAAACAAAACAAAAAGAAGGAAAAACCTATTCTTACTACCTTTGACGTTCGAGTTGGGAATAGTAAGCGGTAGAAGGAAAAAAGGGACGAGGACAAAGTAGGTTAAATATTGGAGAATTGGAGTTAAAAAAAAGGTATTGGGCAAAATATAATTTTAAAGTAATAAGTTAGGGTATAATTGAAAAAAATAGGAAAAAATGTCACCACACCAAATCGGTTATTTCAAAAGATGAGACTTATCATTGTTCCGGAACAATAGATTTAACAATACAATACAACCAATTTTAATAAAACAATCAAAACAAATATTTTTTGGGATAACAATATAATACGATACAATGGATATCAACCATCCAAACAAGTCGCACGAGTACAAGCAAATTTTGTGTCATAAACATTCTACTCCCTCCGATTCACAATAAGTGACCAGTTTACTTTTTCATTTTGGTTTAAAATAAGTGTCCATTTATATAATCAAGAAAGAATTCAATTTATTTTTACAAAATAACTCTTATGTACATATCCCTAAAAAGTTTTCTTGCTCCTCACATTAAATAGTTAATTAAGGATAGTTTAGTCATAATAGGTATTGTTGTATAGAATTTAGTATTTTCTTAACGGGCGTGCTAAAAGAAAATTAGTCACTTATTGTGAACCGGAGGGAGTAACATCTTACACAAAATTTCCAAAAAATATAAACATCTGTGTTCAAGCATATGAACATTGAAACACCTGATTTCTTTCCCTTAATAAAGAGAATGGGCACGCTGAATCTTTGCAAAACCGTCTAGATTGACATACTTCATTATTTTACATCAGTATTGTGTGAACATCATACACCAATAAATACACATCAACAAAACAAAAACAAAAAAAAGACCACGTTCAGAACTAAATACAGATGCCAAAAGAAGTCATACAAGATATATAATCACACAAATCTGTTAAATGGTTTCCTTCCAACTACAGTGGGCGTCGAAGCAGTAGAACCCACACTCATATGATCTCCCGTAGACTCGTGATCCCTTAGAGAAGTAGCATCTTTGCCAGACCTTGGAGTCAAAGGAAATGATAACCTCCTCCTTGAACTGTTTGATGGGGTAGTACCTGTGTTTCTCTCCTCAGGAATGCTTTTTCCTCTGAATTTAGCTCTGGCTGAGATGGTTGGTGACATGTAACTTGGACCTGAAAAAGGAGGACAGCTAGTGAGGCTGTCGTCATCCTTGAAAGAGCGACTGAAAGGGGAATTAGCTGCACTAGCTCGGCGCCTTGAGTAATTTGATACGCTCATGCTGCTCATTGGTGATGATGCTCTTCTGGGAGTATGCATTAGTTTGCCCCTTAGTGGAACTGCGGACTTAGTTGACCTTGGTGTAATTGATTCATGACTGTCATTATCCAAATGGAGGTGTCTGAAGTTATGACTTAGACGCCACGGGCTTGACTTGTGCTCCGAAATTGCCCTTGGTGGAATTTGATGGACATCTTTTACAGCAGATTGGCTCTCGGAATCATTTCCTGGAGGTAGCTGGTGATCCAACCAGTTCCACCACCAAGGAATTCCACTAACTCGGATGTCCACAGCTGATTTAGGGTTGCTTTTTCCCAACTGACAAAAAGAGGAATGCAGACACGGTAGGCCATCATAGAGTAATAAGTGTATTGAGTTTGTCAACATGTGAAGAATAACACACAATGATCAAGTACTTTGAACCAATGTGATATTAAATGTCCTACCTTGATCGTATTGCCAGAATCACTAATAGGAAGTTGAAAGTGAAACAAGATAATTGAAAGTTCTGACGTTTGTGGCAATTTGCACAAGTGCATTTTGTTTTGGAAGTCTTTGAAGTGCAAAGGTGCTGAATTAAGGTTAGCCAAAAACAACAAGAGCAACAAACAGCGAGAAATTTTGTGATGACTTAGTACCAGGATTCGTATTATGTAAAAGACTTGATAAGAAGAGAACTGTTAAGAGAAAATATCTACATAACTTGGTGAAACAGATGGCGAGAAATTGTTATGATGCACTTAGACTGCAACTTGTATAATAGAAAGAAGTTGTAAGCAAGAGAAGCGCTAAGAGAAATATCTACATAACTTGGCATTTCCACAGGTTGCACGAAATAGAATGATGAATTTCTGCCATGATAAAAGCAAATTTACAACAATGGTTACCTCTTTCCCACCACACATTCTTTAATTGCTAAAGGACATAAGCTTGTACCTGGTGAGAATATGCATAGGTCATTGCTCTCTCCCTCTTGATTACAGCCTCCACTTTTTCTCGACGCCTTGCTTCTACCTCTTCTCTAGTTAGCACACTATTATCCCAATCATCATGGCTACCTGCCTCAGTCTAAACCAAAATTTCCTTTTTAACATCAGAGGTAATTCAAAATACGTTTGAAAAAGAAAAGAACGATTCGAGAACTCTCATATCCTTATACGCAAAAAGAAATCCTAGAATTTAAATTGGCATTGTTGAAAAAGCTGCATACCATCTTTGACCATTGGAAGAATCCATCAATTCTTTCACAAGATAAACAAGGAGCAAAAGCACCAATAATGAGGAAACACACACAATTTAATTGAATAAAATTAAATCAATTAAAGAATGTAGGCAAACAGTTTCTCCAAGATATGGCATCAGCCTAAATCACCACCACTAAATAGGTGAACACCTCAAGATATGTAGCAGTTTAAACTTACCACCTGAGTCCATTTGCTTAGGGTGCTCTCAGCTTCTTTATCATTCGTGTAAGCTTGACTTTGGAGTGTCTGGAACATCTGAGTTCTCCTTGACTGAATTTGCATTTGAACCCTAACTAGAAGCTGCATTTGCTTCATGGCATTTGCTGTCTGCCGCTTTGCATTTCTGTTTCTGACCACTCCTTGAAGTCTTGCTAAACCCCTCAAAGACCTGAAACTCCTCCTTCCCTGTGAAGCAGAGCACATTCACATAGGACATATAACAATTATTATTAGCAATTGATATACTCTCTTTGGAACCAAATATATTCTTGTCCCACCAATATGAACTGCTCAGGGAAAGGGAGAAAATGGGAAAGGAGTCTAATGTTTTTCTTTTTAATCTTTTTATGAGCAGTGAACTTCTATTCACCCCCTACTTGAATCAAGAGGAGTAACAATCATAACACGCAATTCTATATTGTTTTCTTTGACATAAAAAGCTTTTCTAACAAGCTGAAAATAACTAAATTACTCGAATATCCAAGAAGCTTTTGACAGACAAATGCAGACTCTAAATTTTCCATGCTTAACGAGCATAATTCTTTAGCAGTAAAGCCATTAGGACCAGAAATGTGGGAACTCGCTAGTTTCTTGGAGACGATTAAAAAAGATTTCAATCTCTGGTTTTATACCCTATTTCAGATAATCTGCAAGTTACTTTATTTTTATGAAAATTTCAAAAAGAAAGGAGTTCCTGGCCAAGGAAAGTGGTCTTTCTATGATCAGTTAAATTTTGTTTGTTTCACAGACAATCTACTAAAAGAAATTGTGAAAGGTATAAGATCTCCAGAAGCTCAGAATATAAGAATGAATCGTGAAGCTTAAATGCTCAAGTCAAACTATCATAAAGTAAATACTCAATGACAAAGATCAAAGGATTTCTGCAGATCAGGTGGAACTGCAGTAATAAGACCAATCGTGGTAGAAACTAACTTTGTAGGTAGAAATGCGCCTGAAACAATGAAACTCATACACGCTTTAATCAGAGGGCTAGAACTTTGTTTACCTGTTACCAGGTTCTGTAACATACAGTAGGGAATTTCTCCATAGAAAAAGCAAATCTTAAGACTAAGAGAGCCACAAATATTTAACAAAGCACAAAGCTTATCACATAATTAATTTACTCTTTCATTTTGATGCTTGTCTTTGTCAAAAATAAATAGTTGCAGCAGACCAAACGATTACTTGGCAGGCTAACTAAAGTTATATCATGAGTTTGCAATAACATGACTGAGATCTAGCTAGCTCACAAAAATCAAGCTATATTGTTAAATGGTATTTTCAGCCAAACATTGCATGAGGGAGTTATCTTGAACCTTACCATGTGCCGTCTGTAGGCTCCCTGTATCTTGGTTGCTGCAAGATGGAGCGTCAAAGTTGGTTCTAGTCTGTTAGCATAGCTAATCTCTTTTTGGTTCCTACTCACCTCAGGATAAGTAGCTCTAGGGGAAGAGACCCTCGGAGAAGCTGCCTTAGGAGAGGTAGACGTTGGAGAAGCTGCCCTAGGAGAGATAGCCTTTGGAGAAGCTGCCCTAGGAGAGATAGCCTTCGGAGAAGCTGCCCTATGAGAGGTACCCTCCGGAGAAGCTGCCCTATGAGAGGTACCCTCCGGAGAAGCTGCCCTATGAGAGGTACCCTTCGGAGAAGCTGCCCTAGGAGAGGTAGCCCTTGGAGAAGCTGCCCTAGGAGAGATGACGCTCGAAGAAGCTGCTCTTGGAGAGGCAATCCTTGGTGAAGTAGCCCTAGGAGATGCAGCCCTATAAGAACTTCGAGGAGATGCAGCTTTAGGTGAACTGATTCTCGGGGAAGTTGGTCTCACAGACAATGCAGATGGAATGCCAGATTGTTCAGATGCAGGAGGCCTAACAAGTAGTTTCTGATCATCAACTTCCCCCAGTATTTTCTCAATACTGCTTGGTTCTCGAAAGAGGAATGATTTGAACTCTCCATGTCTCAGTATTCTACGAGGCTTCTTCTTTTCCTTAGCATTTTTCTTCGCTGATCCCTGTAACAATAAACCAATTTAGGTAAGGTTTGTATTAAAAATGTTTGAACCATAGATATCCTGCAAGTTCTTCCCCCAGTCCTGATATGATCTTTTTTTTTTTTTTGAGATGACCAGTCCTGAAATGATCTATTCAGTAATGTTTAAGGCAATCAAGCCAGAGAACAAAATATTTCTTAAGAAGATTCGTGGTCCATTTTATAAAATAGGATCTCAAGTAGTTTTACAAGTTAGGTTAACTTAAACAGAAAAAAAAAAGGAAAACTAAATCAATAGTTGAAGTCAGTTTATTTCTTTATGAGCTAACATCGATGATCTTACAATATCAAGTTCAAAGGAATCGGATTTTTATAAACTTACATAGGTAAGCTTCTTCCTGGAGTTGCATGCAAATATCCTTTTGAGGGCATAAAACCAACTGCCTTTTTTACCCATGTTTCTAGCATATTACTGTGTCAACCTGAAGAAAAGGAAAACAAATTTAACTGAACACATCCAGCGCCAAAGCAACATTACTAAAAGTGCACACATGAATTTGCATAATTTCTTATTATACCGACAGAAATATTCTAGAACAAAATCCAATGGAGGCATTTTGATGCATGTCAAGGAGAAGGCAGTGACACCTAACATAAAATACAAGAGATATTTGCAAATCATCTAATTCACTTATCTGCCTGCTAATTCATACGCAGTTTAAGCAAGGCTATAAGGTGATCGAGGAAGTGGAAAACTCAAATGTAACAGCCCAGCCCGCCAGTTATATTGTCCGCTCTGGGGCTAGGTCCACACGGGTGGTCTAAGGCTTGTTAACTTATATACCCAGCATCACTCTTGTGTTTTGCCGACGTGGGACTCTGTCTAAAGTCTGGGGTGTTACATCATATTTCACAAACCGCCCAGGGATGGGGGTTGCAAAACCATAAAAAAGGGAAAGACAAATAGGAATATGATTTTTGATGGTCCCTCAATTTCTTTTGTTGATATACCATTATCTGAGTTGATTTTCAAATTCAACCTTCAAGAACTAGAAGGAGCCAAACTAAAGGGTAAATTTTGCACTAGCATTGAAAACATAACAAGCAGAAATTCAGGTTATTTATCATTCAAATGATTTCATAATAATCTTTCTTTTCTTTTCTTTTCTTTTTTCTTTTTGCAAGCTACCAAGATAATTAGAATTATTCACTCTTGATGTCCATTTTTCTGCTTGATTTCTAGTTTTAACAAGGAAGACGACAAAGAGAGAGATATTTTATAACAGTAACGCTGAAATTACAGAGTTTTAGGATGAAGTATGTTACTTTGTCCTTATTTCCTTGACAGTTACGAAGAATGTAACGGACAAAGAATATCTCAGAAATTATAGAAGAACCCCCCCAAAAAATAAGCAACCATTCAGAGGAAAAAAAAAAAAAAGATCTACAGACCCACAATTTTCAGTCCCAAGTCTCAAAGCATACAGAAACACGCATACACACAGTGAGTTGAAAAAACAAGGGGAATGGATTTTTGAAGAAGAAATATCCTTAAGCAGAAAGGGAGAAGAAAGATTTGAAATTCCGATAAAGAATCTTTGAAAAAGGATAAAAAAAGGTGACATTTTTATCCCTAAAATTAGCATGAAGAGTATGCAGGATTAATCCTAAGAAATCGACCCAGAAAAGTGAATTAATTCAAAAAAAGAAAAAACTCATGTATGTATACCTCAAGTGATAGTTTAATTCTTCCATAAAAACCTTTCAGAAAGCTGAAATGAAAGCTCAAAAGGCAACTGCAAAGAAGAAAAGATGAGCTACCTCCACCTTCAGCTACCCTTTTCGTCCTCTCTCTCTCTCTCTCTCTCTCTCTAGAATCTCTCTCTCTCCCTATCTCAGCTCCACTTTCTTTTGCCCTATTTACAATAAGATGGTGCTCCTTTTAGACTTTTCGAATCTGAATTAGCCAACTACCTCAGAATCTGGTTCTTTGTTGCTTGCTGGGTTTCTCCTTTCTTTTGTCGTTTTTTGACTTCGTTTCCACCCTCCTACGTGGTGAATACTCCAATTTATTCTATCTATAAATTTGATAAATAAAAGTAACGGATACATTGCAAATTAATTAGTCCAAATGGAAGCTTAATTAAAACTTAATAATAAAAGTTTTTTTTTTCTTTGGCAGGAGCTGGAGGTAGGGGAGTTTGGTCACTTTGTCACTCAATAATTGGACAGCCTCAGCTATTAGGTTTGGCTCTCTATCTGTATTTCCGTTTGGATTATTTTGTCTTGACAACATTGGGGTGACAATGACAGTGATATCTTGGGTTATTATAAAAATTATAAGGAAACAAATATAGAGTCCGTTTGCATTAGCTGATTGTAAATAACTGATAAGTTTGAAGTGTTGGAAAAAAAAATTAAGTGTTGAAATTGATTCTTAAAATAAGTATTTATGTGTTTGGTTAGAAGTGTTGAAACTGATAATAAACAGTTGATATGTTTGATAAAAAAAGTGTTGATAAGCTATTCTTTTGTTAAAATGTCTAAAATACCCTTAATTTTTTTTCAAAAGATTGTAAATTAAAAAAAATCTTTATAACGAAAATAATTAACAAGAAATATGGAATGAAGAGAAAGCCAAAAAATTTATTTTGGAAAAAGTATTTTGTGAATTAGAAAATATTGTTAAGGATAAATTAGTAAAAGCATTAGTCAAACTAAAAGTGCTTATAAGCTGAAAAACCATAAGTTGGGGGGTGACCGGCTTATGAGTTATGGCTGATTTTAGCTTATAAGCACTTTGAGCGTTTACCAAACGCGTAGATAAGCCAAAAGATGCTTATAAGCCAATTTGACCAGCTTATAAGCTTAAAGAAACACCGTCATAGTACAAACGTGATACAAAGTTTAGTTTTCACTACCACTAGCATGAGATATTTTTTAAATTGTCTACAAATTAATCACTATGTTTAAATTTGCAGCTATTAATATTCAGTCTTTCGAGTTCAATAATTTCATGTTTGGAAAAATCTAATTAAACTTTGCTGCATAACATAAGCGAAACGATAAAGTTGTTCCCATGATATCTGAGTCACTAGTTCAAATAGTGAAATCAATCACCAATGATTATATCAAGGTAAGTTAACTTTATACACCCTAAAATACGTCTCATCCTTATGTGTACGCAGAATATTCCGTGCACCAGGATATTCTTTTAACATAAAGCAAGGCATCTCCTTATCTTATTTGATATTACAAATGTATTTAAGCTGTTGAAATAGGAGGTGTTGAGTTTAAGTAAAACCACCATATTACGTAATTGATTAGGATGTTAAAAATAATAAATGAAATAACCATTTACAAATTACAAGCAACAGTATTAATACAAATGGAAAACAACTCAAAATTAGAGATGGTTGACCTTCATTTATAACATTAGAACTTTAATGTAAGATCTATTCGAAAGCAAAAGGGAATTGAAAATGACATTTCTCTTTTGATTTTATTAGAAAGCGACGTGCAATTCATGCTCACAACCTTTGGTTGCTTCCGTTTATATAATCTTGAATTTGCATCACCAATATTCTTTTATTAATTTGCTCAATGTCATGTTAAATCAAAGTCATAGTACTTACAACGCCTAACTAAGATACTGGTCAACTTCATCCTCATCTTACACAAAAGAATCCAAGAATTTTGTTGTCCTTTGGTTTGAGTTATGACCCTTTTAAGAAGGTACAATAAATTCATAATTTATGGTGAGTTCTCATGTAAGATTGATGAGCTATGTGAAAAGGACCTAAATTTTATTAACAGAATTATTAACGTTATAAAACAATAAACTAAGAAGAAAAGTATTGTAGAGAAAAGTAGAGGGAGAATTCATATTGATTTTGGGATAAATTACGATGTGACCCCTATATTTATAGGAAAAGAGTGACATAACCACCAAGTAAAATCCCTAAAATATCTCTAAAATATAGACATTCACCTTAATCAAACTCTACCCTAGGGTAAGCACCCTCCACTTCCAACCAAGAGGTTGTGAGTTCGAGTCATCCCAAGAGCAAGGTGGGGAGTTCTTGGAGGGAAGATGCCGATGGTCTATTGAAAACAACCTCTCTACCCTAGGGCAGGGGAAAGGTCTGCGTACACACTACCCCCCAGACTCCACTTGTGGAATTATACTGGGTTGTTGTTGTTGTTGAACCTTGATTAAACTCTATTTATAACACTTCCCCTTGAATGTCTATTGAACAGATAACGTGCGTCGATAAAACCTTAACTAAAATGAAACCCAGTGGGAAAAAAATTATAGTGAAGGAAAAATAGTACACATGTTTAGAAATATGCCTTTTGTTTACCTCGTTAAAAACCTTGCAAGGAAAAATCCAGTAGGACAAAACCTGATAATGGAAAAAGAGTACAATGCGTATTAACTACCCTGATGAGAGAATCAATTCACATCCTTGAGCCTTCGCATTTCAATCTTGTGCATTAGCTTCTTGGAGTATAACGTCAACAGAGATTTTGGGAACAAATCAGCCATATTATCACTTGAATAAATATGTTGCACCTTGAAATCATCATTCTTGTATATATATAATGTCTTCATATAGTGTCGTGGAATAACCTTTCAGTATCTCCATAGAGGGAAAAATTCTCGCTATTACATTATCATGCTTATAGTTATAGCAAGATACATATGTGCACAAATTGCTCGTATTATTTGGTACTTCAGGACCAAGAATTATATATGCTTTAAGCAATTTAAATCTTTCGGGGATTGTCATATAAGTTAAGTCATATAAGCCATATAAATAGACTTTAGATGCATATCATGTTTTCATGTCATTCTAGATACATAAGATAGATAAAAGTGATTGCACAAACTATTGACTTTATACTTTCAAGTGTTTGAAGTGCAGGTCCAAAACTGTATGTCTTTCATATGAAACCAATTCTACTTGAATTGTTTCTTCAGACTTAAGATCCTCGTATGTATATTTAACATTATCATAGACCTAATCGGTAGTTATGGGGTTACACCAAGGATCTGAGCTCAACCCTTTCTTATTTGTTCTGGTGATGGACGCACTAACACACCATATCCAAGGAGAGGTGACATGGTATATGTTGATCGCTGATGATATAGTTATGATTGATGAGACGCGAGGCGGCGTTAATGGGAGACTGGAGATATGGAGGCATGCCCTGGTCTAAAGGTTTCAAGTTGAGTATGACTAAGACGGAATATGTGGAATGTAAGTTCAGCGGCGTGACGGGGGAAGCGGATGTGGAAGTCAGGTTTGACTCACATGTCATCCTCAAGAGAGAAAGTTTTAAGTACTTAGGGTCAATTATCCAGGGACATGGGGAGATCGACGAGGATGTTACGCACCGTATTAGGGTAGGATGGATGATATGGAGGTTAGCGTCTGGAGTTCTGTGTGACAAGAAGGTGCCATCGAAACTCAAAGGTAAGTTTTATAGAGCGGTGGTTAGACCGTCCATGTTGTATGGAGCTGAGTGTTGTCCAGTCAAAATTCACATATCCAGAAAATGAAAGTAGCAGTAATGAGGATGTTGAGATGGATGCGTGTGCACACTAGGCTGGATAAGATTCGGAATGAAGATATTCGGTAGAGGGTGGGCGTGGCTCCCGTGGACGACAAGATGAGGGAAGCGCGACTTAGATGGTTCGGACACATGCGGAGGAAAAGCCTAGATGCACCGGTTAGGAGATGTGAGCAGTTGACTTTTGGCAGGTACGAGAAGAGGCAGAGGGCGACCTAAGAAGTATTGGGGCGAGGTGATTAAGCAGGGCATGTCGCGACTTCAGATTTCCGAGGACATGACTCTTGATAGGAACATGTGGAGGTCGAGCATTAGGGTGGTAGGCTAGGGGGTAGTCGAGAGTTCCTCCCTCTTTGTACCGGGTAGCCTGATAGAGTTTTGTTTAGGTTTGTTGGCGGTCTATATTGTGTTCACATTGTTGTTTTGCATAGTTTTGTGTTATTGTCCTTTCACTTATTCGTTGTTGTTATTTTCTTTCTAGCATCTTTTGTTGTTATGCCTTTTCTCTTGTTTCTTTTATGATATTATTATCTCTCCTGTTGAGCCGAGAGTCTCCCGGAAATAGCCTCTCTACCCTTTTCGGGGTAGGGGTAAGGTCTGTGTACACTCCACTCTTCCCAGACCCCACTAGTGGGATTTTACTGGGTATGTTGTTATTGCATATACCTAATCGACAACATTTCATATCGGTTCCAACAATCTTTTTTCATAAAGACATGGCATAGAGATCTCTTCATCCATATTTTCAGGTACCTGAACCTCGTTTAAGATTTTATGAAGTATTATGTCATCTGATCTTCTAGATCACTCGCCACTTTATTATGATAAATATGATCTTTTGCTCATCTTCTTTATTAATAATTTTACTTGAAATAAATGTGTCTATACGCTTTTAGCCTACCATAGACTTTGTCCTTCTAGGACTTATTCTAATAGGAACATTTGTAGTGAGAATATAATTAATTTCTTTGGGTCAGCAAATGCGCCTGGCATGCTTTGCAATATATTGCAGACAAATTATCTTTTTTGAACTTCAAGTTCATATTATCTTATTCGAGGATCTAGATGTAGAAATGATAATTCATTCCATGTAACTTTTTTTCAATTGTTTATCTTGTCTCCCCCTCATGTTAGAAAAAACTAACTTTCTTCCTCAATTTTGGAACCCATCTTTGTGTATTATGGTGTTAATCAAAATATACACCGCACATCAACATCAATAAGATGAAATTATTTGGTTCCTGAGCCTGAACCACTTGTGAGGGGAGAATGCGATATACTTTCATATATAACATATATCTAACTGATATAGATAACTTTGTTCTCATAATTAATATTTTAACTATTTAGTGGAGGCACTCGGTAAATTATTTTGCTAAACCAATTGTGATGTAAACTAATTTATCAAGATGAACTGTCTTGAATAGAAAATCTAGAAATTATGCTCGCAATTAAATTATTGAGCAAGTTACCTCGCAAATATCATGTTGCGGGTTAATAATAATCGCACACGTAACCATCTCATAGTTGCATATTTTCAGCATTAATGGTATTCAATCCCAATTTTAGTTGGTCTATTAATTAATGAGAACAAGCAACATAAGAGAATTCACAAAGAACTTTCTGGTTCTTCAATATTTACCCATGTGAATCTCTTTTATTTTTGCATATCATACTTAAATTAACATGGCTAAACCAATTATGCACTGCATAAATTATCGCTATTGATAAACTTTAGGTTTACACCATCACGTGTGCAATCATCAATTAAATTCAAGTTTATTTTTATATGGGTTTTTATATCAATAAACTTCTACTTTTAATAATTAATCAATAACAATAACATATTCAATGTGATACCACAAGTTAGATCTGGGAAGGGTAGTGTGTACACAGACTTTATCCCTACTTTGTGAAGGTAGAGACGTTGTTTCCAATAAACCCTCGGCTCAAGAAATTAATTAATGTTAATCGAAGAGAATTTAAATTGTGTAATTTTTAATGATGCTTTTAAAAAAAACTTTGATTTTTCATTATCACTATTTTTTTGGTAGAAAATGTCAAAAAAGAGACACAAACCATGAGGCAAACACCATTTAAGAAAAAACATAGACAAACTCAAATGGCAATGGCAATGGCAATGGCAAATTAAGTAGTCATAGAAACAAAAACTTCAATTTTCCTCAGCCAAAACCATTCTACTTAAAGGACTTGGGCCAAGCTTTTTTCTTCTTCTAAGAGAATTTCTTCTCCTAATAACTTCCATTTGATTCCTTCTCCTAACTTGCATCATTGCTTCTTCTTCAACCACAAATCTTTTCATTAATACATCATCAGTCAATGATTTTCCTCTAAATATTTTCCTTCCTTCCAAACTCATTCTTCCACTTGGAATTCTTTCTTGTGAAATGGTTGAGTGAATCATTTGCTTTGTTCTAATTGGAGGATAACTATTACTTTTTCTAGGTGGAACATGATCTACTTGAAATACTTCTGTATAGGAAGAAATTGGTGCACATAGACAAACTCTAGTGAAAGAAGTTGCTACCCTTAAAGAGGTGCATCTTCTTAGTTTTTGTCTATTATTGGAATTATTTGTAGTCGTTGAAATCTCTGTTGATTTTGAAATGCTTCTCCATAATGTTGGATTTCTTGTGGGAATTTCACTTGGCTTGGCAAAGGTTTTCCATAGAGATGCCATTTCCATTGCTTTTTGGTACCAAGCCTTCCTACAAAAACGTATGTATATACCTATTGAGTTTAACTTTTATATGTAATGTGAAAAATATCGACACAAATTACGAAATTTAATCATGTACTATAACTGTCAATACTAAGTATGAACTAGTAACCAAAAGAAGTATGCACAAATGATTAGAACAGTTGTTGCTATTCTGTCGCTCAATTGCTTATAGTAAATAGAATTTCTCGTCACAAATCCGTTGCTAAATTAGATTAGCAATGAATTTTTAGTAAATGCCATGAATTTTGTTAAATCAGGTCAATTGAAATTCTATGGACTGAGTCAAACTCTAGTAAAGGGCTAGACTTCTAATTGATGGACAACTAGACAGTTCTGTTGAACAAGTATCAAAGTTTGATTCAGTCTTTAGCAAAGAGTTGAAATCATTGAGCAAAGTATGTACTTTAACATACGGAGTTCAAAAATAGCTACAGTTTTAAAAGTAATCGAAATTTAGCCACTTTTCATGTAAAGATAAATTTGAACGAAAACGCTATTCAAAATCCTATAAATACTCCAGTATCATATACTGGAATTCCAGCAAAGTATGCTGGAACTTCAGTATATTATACCGGAGTTATACTGGAGTTCCAGCAAAGTATACCGTTCCAACATAATATGCTGAAAGTACATACACTGGTGCTCGAATCTCCAATATTACGCTGGAACTTTCCGCGTATTGGAATTCCAGCATAATATGCTGAAAGTTCATACACAGATGCACCGAACTCCAGTATATTATGCTAGACCGGTCACTGTTGCAACAAAAAAATGGCTATTTTTCAATGACTTGACAAGCACTAGCTATATTTGAATGACCAGTCCGAAAACTGGCTAGTCCAAGCTATTTTTACCATATGGAGAGACCAGCCTATACTGAAAGTTGGGCCCTTTGCTGAGGTAAAAAGCCCAACTATTAGGCAGTGAATTCAATTTTAAGTTATAAACAGCAATTTTCAATTAATTTTTCTTGGGGGGTGGGGGGTGGGTGGAGATTCAACTTGGGATTGGAATTGCATACTACAGATTACAACTTCGTCTTGTATCGCTATACGTACTCAAATCCAAAATACTTCCCTCATATATAATAAAATAATAACTTGAAATTGTATGGAGTTGTCGGGTTGAATTGGACTAGTTTGATTTAGGAAACAATAATACAACTCATTTTGAGGCATATTAACATTTCCCAATTCAAGGGAATGATCCTCATTATTAACAAGAGGAACACATAACGGATAACTAGTCCTCTCTTATCTCATCAGGTCATATATTTTCCGTTAATTGATCTTGATCGCATCTTCCCACATAGATAGAAGGAGTATTTTTTTGTCTCTATAGGCAGATAATATAGTGATTATAAAACAAAATTGATCACTTAATGATTCTTCTTTCTGGTCGGCGACTCAAGATTTTCTTAATTAGGTCATGAAAATCAGATTGATTAAAAATCAAGCAACATTCATAAAGACTAGTGGGATCAAAGCATTTTGTGATGTCGGATACTCTAAATTAACACTAAATAATAGTGATAGTGTAAAAATCTTAATGTTGTCCGTTTGTATAATATTAAACCATTTGCTTATATATATATAATTAATGATTCTTCATCCACCCTAGGGTAAAATTGACAGCATGAAACTTTAAAGAAAGAAGATGAAGGAGAGAAGTTACCTTGCTTGTGAAGAGTTCTTTGGATCTTGCATGAACAAAGAAGAGAAATTTCAGAGAAAAGAAGAAGAAGAAGAAGAAGAGAATGATGAAGAAAGTTTTTCTCATCTGAGATTATACTAGTACACTTACTATAAAAGAAACAAAGAAAAGACTTATGATAATCAACCACACATACACACACACACACAGAGTTTCTGAAATATGGGTTGGCAACTTAATTTAGAGCTCTCTTTTTCTTTTTCTTTTTCTAATAATAATAATAAGGCTCTTTCCTTTTTTGCTTTAGCAGGCAAATGATTCAAATTTCAAAAGTGAGATTATTATTTGGTTGCTTTTCTTTTTTTTACCCTAAAAAAATTATCATTTAGACCATTGGTCATTTTTAGGACCCCATTATCAGATCAACTACTTAAAAGGGACCACTTAAGTGATAAAAATACAATTTAAAGCACATCTTTGTTACATGAAATATCACAAAGAGTCTGTGCATATTTAATTTTTAACCCTTCTGGTTAAGCCGTTTAGTTTAGTGTAAACATCGGATACGAGTAAATTTTAACTCTAAATCCATTATCCTAGATACGATTTCATTGATTCATTTGAATTTCGCCATCTCAGGATTTTCTTATCATATTTGATTTTTCTATTTCTTGAAGGAAAGAATTTATCATAATAATTCTTCCATATTTGGCTAGTCCCTTTTCTTGTAGGAAAACGTTTGGACTTCTATAAATTAAGGATCATTCATTCTCATTAGTAGCATCCATAATATAGCTATATGGGGTTTGAGAGTCGTGCTTAGGGAGAGAACTTTACGGGACAAGTGTTGGTGTGTCACTTGTGTTTGCCTCTTTGTGAGTTTGTTCTCACGATATTTTGTATTCTTTTTTATTTAGAAGATTGCTCATCTCTATATGTGGACGTAGGTCAATTGACCGAACCAGGTTAAACATTTATGTCTCTTTTGATATATTTCTCTTTTATTGTCTGATTTATCGTCGTTCAATAATTGTTTTACTAGATTCCGCATAACACCTGATTTTTTCGGTCATAACATAACACGCCTGGTGTCGGGCCTACGTGTGCCAACTCTAACTAGGAAACTACTACCGCTTGGGCCTAAGCTCCTGAACCGGCAGGAAGAAGAAGTGCACCCGAACCCCCCTTCTTACTACCCTGTCACCCTTCACTTTTAAGGCTATGGCATCCTAAGGTGCTGCTAAACCCTTGATAGGTATTAGTTCGTCCTTATTCCCATTACCAGAATATTGAAAAAGTTGAGTTCATGTTATGATCCCTAGTCGACTGCACCAAAACGCTGTTCATAATCATGTAATTTCCTATTATATGCTATGATTGGGAGCATGTACTTAAAAGCCTTATGTGTCTCTGTTTAATTTCTTCTTATAATTACTTTAGAACAATCATTGAGTACTATCTCAAGCTTTGCCCCTTTTACTTTTCCTGCTGGGTTATATGTGTATGAGAGGTTAGATCAAATCAGTTGGATTTCACGCTTTGCTTCCTCATTGTTTGGAATTCTAAGAGCCCGTTTGGACATAATCTTTTTTTTTTCTTTTCGAAATCAGCGTTTGTTCATAAAATTTTAACTTTTCACTTGAAGATGCATTTTGGAAATTTTCGAAAACATAAAAACTCCAAAAAATTGTTTTTCAATTTTTTTACTCAAATCACTCACAAAACTTCAAAAACAACCCAAACTGAAATTTATGTCCAAACACAACACTAAATTTCAAATACCATTTTCAGTGAAATTTTTTTTCACCATTTTCTGAAATTTTACAATTCTTATGTCCAAACGCCTACTAAATATGCCAATCTCAACCCACACGCGTAGTACATGAAATAAATTACCAGCGCTTAACATTTGCATCAAACAAATAATCGTAAGCAGAGGCTGAGCCAGGATTTGAGGCTTATGAGATAAGATTTTCAACTAGTTTAAGCTACTGGGTTCTAAATTAATAATTTGTATACATTCAATGGATTTCTCAAGACAAACACAGGTCTGAACCAAAGCTACTGGGTTCGACCGAACCCGCAATCACAAGGCTAGCTCCGCCCCTGAACGCAAGACATATATCTTGTATATAAATATATTTATCATTTAACCATGATTATATGTGTATTCTCATTTTAATTTGTTATTAATGCGAAATTTGAATTGTTTGATTAGATTTTAATAGGTATTTGGACGTAAAAATTGTAAATTTTGAAAAAAAAAGTATTTGGAGTGAAGTTGAAAAATATATTTGGAATTTGAAATTATGTTTGGACATGCATTTCACTTAAAAAAAAATTGTAATTTTGCGAGTAAGGAAAAACAAAATTCTAAAAAATTTGAACTTTTGAAAAACTCATTTTCGAAAAATTTCATGGACAAACATATTTTTTTTAAAAGAATATTTTATATGGACGAACGAGGCTTAAACGCCGAATATATTATGTAAGTATATGCATAAATTAAGTATGCCAAATGGATGACATTATGATTCCTTTCCGTTGGTGGTGTTAAATCAATGAACCCAAAAGCTGCTGCAGATGTCAAAAGACATTATGATTACACGTACTTTTATTAGGTATTGCCATTAGGTCTAAAGTACCATTAAAAAAATTCTAAGTAAGATCACTTATCAGAAAATTTTAAACAAATCACAAAGAGAATTAAAAATTAAAATTAAAGGTATTGCAGAAGTAGAAATTCTATATGTTAGCAAATCATAGGCCATAAAAATTAAAGGAAATGATATCCTTCTTGTCCTTTTTTTTCTCTTCATTTTCGCTTGACTAAATAATGGCACCCTCTTATCCTGCATTTATCCAAGAGGCTATTTCCTGGTCACATGACAACAATTTTACTAGTTACCAGTTATGTTATTAGAGTTTACTAAAATTACTATAACAAGGGTGAAATGGGAACATCAACATGGGTCCTATATTTCAAAGATATCAACGTAACGTAGTATTTAATTTGTATTCTCTTTTCAATATTAACATAAAGTTCGATTCCAAAAAGAGAAAAAATTGTGACTGAAAAAGTGAAAACTACCAATTAATGTAAGATCCCACATGTATGCAGGATTTCAGGTTATCTTTTAGTTTTTTGGCCAAGTGAAGTTCAGGACTGGACCACCAAATCTTGGACTAGTTCTTATGATCTTTCATTCTTTGTTTTCCTTTTCTGACTTTTGCTATATGTGTTATCATTATCATGTTTCATCTTGGCTTTCCAGTCATTTTCTTCACCCAACCAAAACATATGAAATCGAGTGAGGGTAATAACATATATAGGGGAGGGAGGTTAAGTTTGATAAGTTTTAATCAAACTGTGTGGACCAATAAAACTATCCTATAGCAAACATTATTATAAAATCTAGCTTTAGAAAAGTATAAAGCCTAAACGAGTATAGGTTACTCTATTTAGAGAAAGTTGTAGCAATTGTTCTTTAAACAAAAAGAGAAGTAGAATGAATGTGGTAAATTTACCGTTAATTCATTTATCCTCATTACTTATTCTACAAGAGACGTTATAGCTAAAAAAAAAAGAGTGAATACTATTTTACATGCAACAATCTAAACAAATATATTTCAATCAGAAAAAAATTATTTCAATCTCGAATGATGTTTTATACTTCAATCAGACGCGGATCCAGGATTTAAGTCATATGGGTCCGCTTTTAAAGTTTTTAGTATTGAACCTATTATATTTTTAAAGTTATGAGTTCATATCTACTATTTTTGCAATTTTAATAAATGTTTACATGTAAATTTTTACTCCGCGTCAAAAGTTATGGTACAATTGAACCCGTCAGTAATACGCTAGGTCCTCCCCTGACTTCAATGCCACACAAGAGGGGAGAGGGAGAAAATTCTTGAGCTCAGGAAGCTTATGCTTGATCTGCCTACCATGCAAAGTGACCTGACTTGAAGACTGATGCAATTGCAAAGCACTATGGAAGATTCAGCATCAAGAAGTGATATAAGATGCAGCTCCCTCAAATCCAGAAGGTGCACTAGAAGAGTCTAATCTTACAACCACATATACATCCTAGACACAAATTCAACTTATGGCTAGCTGTACAGGGTAGGCTACCTACCGTTGAGAGGCTACAGAAAATTGGCATTCAACTTCCTCAAGCTTGTGTATTATGTGGCCTAGCTAATTGTCACACAAAGGGGGGGGGGGGGGGGGCAATTTGTGNGGATTTGGTTTTTGGGGTGTATTTTTTATGCTCCTAGAGGGGGGGGGGGGGGGGAGGCAATTTGTGTGGTGTCCAGCTTTTGCGTGCACTGATTATAAAAGGACCTGGTTCTTCTATGTGTTCCTTATACTGCTGTTGCGAAAATAGTAAATGCCGAAAGTAAAGAACACAAGTATTTTTACGTGAAAAACACCCGGCTCAAAAGGTGAAAAACCACGAGGATTTTCCCCAACACTTCACTAAATCACCTAGCCAAAACAACATTTACAAAACTCTTTGTAAACCTAAGGATTACCTCTAATCCCATTATGGTAACCTACCTCTAACTGTTGCAACAACTTCAAGTTAACTCTAACTTGAATACTCTGAGTACCTAATACAATTGCCTCTAGATAAAGTTGAAAGGTGCAACTTGAAAAGCCATACTACAATTGAACTAGAATAAAAGGAAGACACTTGGAACTGGTTCTTTTATCTTGTTCCTGTAGCTTCAGGTTCGCACACTTGAATCACACAAGAGTTGCTTGCAAAATGCCTCGCTATTTTGCTCTCAACTCACGTTTAACTTAAGCGTTTGTGCGACCCTGTAAAATCAGAACATCCTATAATTATAGAGTAGAATAGGAATAACTAGAGTTCTAATGCTATACTCTTCCATGGTGGAAGAGTTGTAGTTATGTTCAACTTCTAACTCCTCCCTTATCTAGGATAGAGTTCTCTCGAGTAAGGAGTCCTTCTCCTTATCAAATATGCAACCTTTTCGTTCAGGAGATATCAGATATAACCACTTAAGATTATCTCCTTCATGTGCATCCCTTATGCTCGAATCAACCAATGTCTATGTACACCGTGTATGAACCTGGTTCTTGCTTGAGTTCCTTTGTCAATCATCACAACGAACTTCAGTTGGGACAACAAATTCCTCCTTTTTGATGATGACAAACTCTGTGCTTTTCATAAGCATAAGCCCTGTGTCAACTCAATGCAACATGAACACAATGTTAGAACACTTTCCATTTTAAAGTCACAAATAATCAAGGAGACCAGGTCCATTAGGTTATAAACATTACAATCCAAAGTAAAAAGCACAACCAATTGTCCCCCTTTTGGTATCAACGAAAAGTTGCACAATTATGTTTGATAACCGGTAGAAATTACTCATGGCCACTAGGGCTACTTCAAAAGCAATCATGGAGTCAAGCAT
>ML288029.1:44684-103182 GCA_005239495.1 Nicotiana undulata
ATAATTTTTAATACCATTTTCAAGGTAAACAGTTTGGCGCCCACCATGGGGCTAAAAATAATAGTGATTATTTTAGTGCTGATTTTCTAAAAACACAAGTTATTTTTCACACTTTTTCTTGTCCAAGAATCTTTGATTTCAGGTCAAAAAATGTCTAACTCAGAGAATGCACACACAAACAACGATCTTGGGCTTCATGAAGAAAACGGTGCAACTGCCTCAGCCGCCGGTGTACCACTGCAAAACCCTAGGGTAGCACCAGCATAGAACCCCGTCGATATGGGCTCACACAACGCTTTTCATATTGATGTAAGCTCTCATACCTATGGAAGTGTGCACGGAGGAGACCGATTGAAGCGTAGAGAACTCCTGCTCGGGAGGAAAGGGAAATTAGGCTACAAGTCATTTTTGAGATGCTACAAGCACAGCAAGTGGCTATTGCTCAGCTACAGAGTCAACAAAAAACTCCCAGCACAGTAGTACCCGAAACGGCTCCTCGAGTCGAGCAAGCACCAGAGAGATCAAGTAACAATGGGTCAGCAGCGGACCCCGCTATTATGAAAATGCTCGAGGACCTCACCAAAAGGATATAATCAGGAGAAAAGAAGATAGAATCTAACGACAAAAAGTGGAGACCTATAACTCGAGGGTCGATCAGATCACGGGCGCACCATCGATTCTGAAGGGTGTAGATTCAAAGAAGTTCGTGCAGAAACCATTTCCATCAAGTGCGGCCCCGAAGCCCATTACGAAGAAGTTCAGGATGCCCGACATCCCAAAATACAATGGGACCGCAAATCTCAACGAGCATATTACCACTTATACTTGTGGTATAAAAGGGAATGACCTAAAAGATGACGAGTTCGAGTCAGTTTTGTTGAAGAAATTTGGGGAAACATTGTCGAAGGGGGCCATGATGTGGTATCATAACCTACCCCCAAACTCGATAGATTCGTTTGCCATGTTGGAAGACTCTTTTGTGAAGGCACACACTGATGCCATCAAAGTCTCTACAAGGAAGTCCGACGTCTTCAAAATTAAACAAAGAGAGAACGAGATGCTAAGGGAATTCGTATCTCTCTTTTAGATGGAGCAAATGGAATTACCACCAGTCTTCGATGACTGGGCAGTGCAAGCCTTCACTCAGGGCTTGAACGAACGAAGCTCGATAACTTCGAAGCAGCTGAAGAAAAATTTGATCTAGTATCCCGCCGTAACTTGGACGGATATGCACAACAGGTATCAATCAAAGATCAGGGTCGAGGACGACCAATTGGGAGCCCCCTCGGGCTCAGTATATCAAAGCAGGCTCTTGGAAAAGGAATCAAGGTCTACAGAAAGGGATTCGAGACCAAGAAAAGAAAGATATCAACCATATGTCAAAGATCGAAGAAACACTTCGAGGTAGAATACACCTCGAAATGATCGGGGGATGGATTGGGGCCAAAATTCCCGGGGAATTATGATCAAGACCGGGTTTGACAGACATTCGTGACCAATGGAGGCACCCCGATTTTCAGAATATAACTTCAACATCGATGTCTCGGACATCGTATCGGCCATGGGTAAGATCAAAGATACCAGGTGGCTGAGGCCCGCGCAGTCAGATCCTTCCCAAAGGAACCCCAACTTGATGTGCGAATATCATAGCATTCACGGCCATAAGACCGAGGATTGTAGGCAACTTCGAGAGGAGGTAGCCCGACTGATCGACAAAGGGAATCTTCGAGAATTCCTCGGCAATCGAGACAAGAACCGTTTTCGAGAAAGAGAGACAAGCATGAAGAACGGACCAAAAGATCCCCAACACATCATTCACATGATCATCAGAGGAATCGACGTCCCACAAGGACCCGTGTTCAAATGGACAAAAGTATCCATCAAAACAGAAAAGCGAACTCGGGGCTATGTGCCCGAGAATACTCTTACAATTAGCGAAGAAGACATCGAGGCCTTGTCTCAACCACATAATGATGCACTGGTAATTTCTTTTCTTTTGAATAAAGTTCAAATCAAACATGTGCTCGTGGATCCAGGTAGCTCGACCAATATAATCAGGTCGAAGGTGGTGGAGCAGCTCAGACTTCTCGATCAGATCATACCCACCTCTCGAGTTCTCAATGGATTCAACATGGCAAGTGAGACAACAAAGGGGGAATTCATTTTCCCAATCAACATGTCTGGTACAATTCAAGACACCAAGTTTCATGTCATCAAAAGTTACATGAGGTACAATGCCTTACTTGGAAGGCTGTGGATACACATCATGAGGGCAGTACCATCAACTTTTCATCAGATGATGAAGTTCCCAACAAAGGATGGTGTAAAAATGGTGTATGGAGAGCAACATGCAGCAAAGGAGATATTCGTGGTACACGACATGGCACCAACACCGACACCCTCCATCTCGGCAAAATCAGAGGACAACAAGATCCCCGAGGGACAAATAGTGGTATGTGAGTAGTCGATCGAGGATGATGAAGAAGACTTACTCACTCCTCGAACCTTCGTTTCCCCCGAAGAGTCGGATGCAACGAAATCGACAGTCGAAGAACTTGAATAGGTTGTTTTGATCGAGCATCTCTCGGATCGAAAGGTATACCAGGGAACGGGATTAACCCCCAAACTCAGGGAAAAACTCATCCAATCTTATTAGCAACATTTATTGCTTCGCTTGGTCCCATTAGACATGACAGGGATCCCGTCGGAGATAACCACCTATCGGCTAAGTGTCGACCCCAGGTTCAAACCGATAAATCAAAAAAAGAGGCCTTGGTCCGAGGTAAAACATGCGTTCATCAAAGACGAGGTAACCAAACTTCTCAAAATAGGGTCCACTAGGGAAGTGAAATACCCCGAATGGTTAGCTAATGTAGTAGTAGTCCCCAAAAAGGGAAATAAATTAAGAATGTGCGTAGATTACAATGACTTGAATAAAGCATGCCCTAAAGACTCATTCCCATTACCCAACATCGATCGCCTGATCGATGCCACGGCCGTCCACGAGATCCTCACTTTTCTCGACGCCTACTCTGGGTATAATCAACTTCAAATGAACCCGACGGATAGGGAAAAAACTTCGTTCATCACGAAGTATGGTACATATTGTTATAATGTAATGCCCTTCGGGCTAAAAAAAGCGGGAGCCACGTATCAACGCCTAGTTAATGAGATGTTCGAACATCAAATAGGAAAGTCTATGGAAGTTTACATTGATGACATGCTAGTCAAGTCCCTGCGCGCAGAGGACCATTTGACTCATTTGCAGGAAATATTCGATCTCCTTAGAAGTTACAACATGAAACTCAACCCCAAAAAATGTGCCTTCGGAGTAGGTTCGGGCAAATTTTTAGGCTTCATGGTGTCGAACAGGGGGATCGAAATCAACCCTGAATAAATCAAGGCCATCGAAGAAATCACAGTGGTGAACAATGTGAAGGCCGTACAACGGCTGACCAGGCGGATAGAGGCTTTAGACCGATTTATCTCGAGGTCATCGAATCAGAGTCATCACGTCTTCTCCTTACTCAAGAAGAAAAATAGCTTCGAATGGACTCAGGAATGACAACATGCTTTGGAGGAATTAAAGCGATATCTCTCAAGCCCACCTTTGCTCCACACCCCGAAGGAGGACGAAACGCTGTACTTCTAGCTAGCCGTATCCGAAGTAGCGGTAAGTGGTGGGTTGGTTCGAGAAGAACAAGGTACGCAATTCCCTGTTTATTACGTAAGTCGGACCCTAGGAGATGCTGAAACTAGGTATCCGCACTTAGAAAAATTAGCTCTTGCATTAATAAGTGCATCTCGAAAATTGAAACCTTATTTTCAATGCCATCGTATATGTGTTTTAACTACATATCCTCTTCGAAACATCTTGCATAAGCGAATTATCGGGCCGATTGGCCAAATGGGCTATCGAACTCGGAGGGTACGATATCGAGTACCAACCCCGAACAACTATCAAGTCCCAAATTTTGGCGGACTTCGTGGCCGACTTTACGCCTGCCCTCGTGCCCGAGGTAGAGAAAGAACTCTTGCTAAAAACGGGCACACCATCGAGGGTATGGACCCTATTCACTGATGGTGCCTCAAACATGAAAGGGCCCGAGCTCAGCATAGTTTTGAAACCACCCACGGGCGGCAGGATTAGAAAGTCTATACAAACTTCGAAATTGACTAACAACGAGGCCGGGTATGAGGCTGTGATTGCAGGTCTCGAGTTGGCCAAGGGCCTAGAAGCAGAAGTCATCGATGCAAAGTGTGACTCCCTTCTAGTAGTGAACCAAGTAAATGGGAGCTTCGAGGTTCGGGAAGATAGGATGCAAAGATACTTAAACAAGCTTCAAGTCACATTGCATCGCTTCAAAGAATGGAATCTGGTCCACGTACCTCGAGAACAAAAAAGCGAGGCTGATGCACTCGCAAACCTGGGATCGTCCGTCGAAGAAGATGACATGCTCCCGGGGGCTGTTGTACAACTATCCAAGTCAGTAATTGAAGAAGGCCATGCCGAGATCAACTCAACAAGTCTAACATGGGATTGGAGGAACAAGTACATCGACTATTTGAGAGACGGGAAGCTGCGTACAGACCCAAAAGAATCGAGGGCCCTTCGAGCCAAAGCAGCCCGATTTTCACTCGACGAGAATGGAACTCTATAAATAAGGACCTTTGACGGAACTCTAGAAGTATGCTTAGGACCAGGGGACATAAATTATGTGCTTCGAGAAATCCATGAAGGCACTTGTGGAAACCACTTCGGTGCCGATTTTTTTAGTTCCAAAGGTGATCAGAGCAGGTTACTATTGGGATAACATGGAAAAAGATACCAAGGAGCTTGTTCGAAGGTGTGACAAATGCAAAGGTTTGCACCAATGATCCACCAACCTGGTGAAAAACTACATTCAATCTTATCACCGTGGCCGTTCATGAAATTGGGGATGGACATCGTCGGCCCTCTACCAACGGTGCCAGGTAAAGCTAGATTTATTCTATTTATGACTGACTACTTCTCAAAATGGGTGGAAGCACAGGCCTACGAGAAGATAAGAGAAAAAGAAGTCATTGACTTTATTTGGGATCACATCATATGCTGATTCGGGATCCCCTCCGAGATCGCATGTGATAATGGGAAGCAGTTCCTTGGCAGCAAGGTGACGAAGTTCCTCGAAGATCATAAAATCAAAAGGATCCTAGCAGCACCCTACCACCCATGTACAAATGGTCAGGCCGAGTCCACGAACAAGACCATCATTCAAAACTTGAAAAAGAGATTAGAAAATACGAAGGGAAAATGGAGAGAAGTGCTACCCGAAGTACAATGGGCGTATCGAACAACTTCGAAATCAAGCACGGGAGAGAGACTGTTCTCTTTGGTATACGGATACGAGACTTTAATACCGATCGAGGTCAATGAACCAAGCGCCAGATTTCGACATGCCACCGAGGACTCGAACAACGAGGCCATGATTGCAACCCTCAAGCTTTTAGACGAGAAGCGAGAGGTCGTGCTGGTCCGAATGGCCGCCCAAAAACAAAGAATCGAAAGATACTATAACAGGAGAAAAAACCTACGATACTTCGAAGTCGGGGACTTAGTCCTAAGTAAGGTCACCCTCAACACCCGAAACCCAAATGAAGGGAAACTAGGCCCTAGCTGGGAAAGACTGTACCACATCCTCGTAGTAGTAGGAAAAGGGTCCTACAAACTTGGCACCATGGAAGGCGAGCAATAACCAAGCAATTGGAACATATCGATGCTCAAACGCTATTACTGTTAAGGTACAACCTTATCCCTTTCCATTTATGATTTATACTAACTTATCGCAGGTGTTCAATTGAGAGGAGTCAAAGCACCCCTCCACTCGAAGACCTTGGGTTTTAAAGCATGCGTCGCACTCTTTTTCCCTTGGATCGGGTTTTATCCCAGATGGGTTTTACCGGCGAGGTTTTTAACGAGGCGACACCTGTATGCTACCTGAGGAAAACTCAACAAGTATTCAAGGATTATTTTCAATCAACCTCGAATACTGGGGGGCATCCCCTTAGAGGTTATCTTTTCGAAGGAATCAATTTATGCCTAAGAGATCCTCGATAGGAGAATGTTGTATTGGGACAAACGGTCAAATGAACTGTGTGCATGTAAAATAATCGAGCCTCCGAAGGTAAAAACATGTACACACATATTAAGTAATCAAAGAAGCCTCTTTGCTCATCAAAACACTTTGTGCCTCAAAGAAGTTCACTACTTTCACATAAAATGGCTCAAGGGCCAAAAACTCTCGGACACTCGGGGACTGTCATCGATAGTCAGCTCATCGAGCCATCAAAAACTCGAATTCGTAAGACCTAAACGAGGCAACTTCGAGCTCGTAAGACCTTAGTGAGGCAACATCGAATATGTAAGACCTCAACGAGGAATGCCCAAATTTATAAGACCTTATAAAGGCATAACCCCGATATTAAGGCCAAGGCTATATATCCGAACTTGTTAGACCCCTAAAAAGGCATACCCTCGATATAGACGTCGAAGTCACCTCACCCGGGGACTAAAGGCTACAGCCGAATATAAAGACTACAGTTGTATTAAAAGGCGACGACCGAATTAATGAAGCTCGGAGACGTCCGACTGCCTCCATAAAAATGAAGGCATTCAAATAATTTGAAAATACTTCGAAAAGAACCGGTTAATCAGGTTACCCTCGACATAAAAAAGGAGCTTTGATAATATCAGCTCCGAACAATGAAAAGGCTTCAAAGCAATCAACCTTCAATAAAAATGCTTCGAAATGTCAGCCTTTGAGAAAACCCCATGAGGTACTCGACTATCGTCACATATGGACTGATAATCGAGGTTCTCGTTTGAACCGTCTAAGAGTCGGACGAACACAAAACATGCCATAATCAAAACTTCAAAAGTCTTTAGCCAGAATGGGGGAAAACTATAGCCATATTAGAGGTTGAATCGACCCAATCTAAAAAGAGCATAGGGGCCAATGGGTAAGAGCCTAAGTGCTTGGCTAAAGAGCCTAAGGACCAACCTAAAAGAGCCCGAGGGCCGATCTAAAGGTCCCAAGGGCCAAATTGAAAATAGCCTAAGGGACAATGTTTTAAAAGAAACCTAAGGGTCGATAGTACCGAGTCGAAACTTGACTCGAGGATCAAACCCCCAAAAGGTCAACTGTTATTCATCGAGCATGAAAACCTAAGGGGTTTATATTATAAGTCCGACACATCGGATTGATTATCGACAAACATCAAAGTTTATTCCAAAAAAGCAAAGGAAAGAAAAGAATTGACGAAAGGCAAAGATCCCTTTATATATAATAAAGGCTCACAAAAGCATATTTACAAAGCTCACAGCTGGAGCCCTTACACAAAAAGGAAACAAATAGAAGCCTAATCTACCTCCAGGGGAACATGATCGGATGGAGTTCCTTCAGGAATAGTGTCTTCGATGGTTCGATCCTCGCCCCCCTAGTCGTCAGCGGCTTCTTCCCCCTCGGGGAATCCGTCTTCATCTTCATCATCTTCCGAGCCACTAGCCGAATCTTCCTCAGAAGAAAGCATAGATGTCGATTCCTCTTCTAGGGCCCTTACTCTTTCGATCTCAACAAAAAGATCGATGCACCCTGCATGTGCTTCCTCGAGAGCTTGTTTCCGGGATTTCAATCGAGCATGCTCGAGGGCTCGAGTTAGCTCGAGCTCGGCCTCTTCAGATATCTTCCTGGCTCAGGCATTTGTAGCAGCAACATCTTCCCGGTACGAGGATATGAGCGCGTCGGCTTCAGAATTGGCTGCGGAAAGCGCAACGGCGGATTCAACATAGAGATCTTTATACTTGCTGCTTTCTACCTTTGCATCTTGGAGTCGGTGCTCAGCCGAGGTCAGCTTATCTCAGAGAGTATCTCTCTCGGACGCTACCTAATACATGCGCCGTTTGAGCCCAAGGATCTCAGTATACCCGATTCTAAGATCCTCCCGCATCAAGTCATCCTTTTGCTTAAGCTGCAAAAATCGAGTCAAGGCATTAAATGCTAAAGTCGAACAAGCACAGAAATAACATATGAAGACTATATTACCTGCTCTTCGAGGTCGGTCCGTTCTCGAGATACCGCCTCCTAGCGTGCTTGAATATCACGAAGTTCCTCCTCCTTTTTGGCAAAAAGGGCCCTAGACTCGTCCGCCTTCGCTGAGAACTTCCTACACTCCTCCTCATAGTGGGCTAACTCAGCTTGTGATTTAGAAAAGGCCTGATTGTAAAGCACTATGGCCTGAAAGCATAAAGGAAAGAAATCAGGAAGATGAGGGTCAAAACTCAAGGCATTATCATAAAAAATTACCTGTTTGCAGAGCTTATCGGCTTCCTAAAAAATAAGCGAGGCGTTGAGTTCGGGAATTTCTTCAACCTCGGTGAAGTACCCTTCAAACACATCGTCCCCCCGAGGGATGCCCCCGTATCGGGAACTCCATATTACGGGCATCCCGTATCACTCGAGGAGAAAATGTTGGACCCCGCGTAGAATCATCTACAATAACAACCCCGGCTGGATCAATCGGGGCCTTCTCATGCTTTTAGGGAGCTTCAGAGCTGGGCTCCCCGAGTCCATCTACCGAGTGCTCCCCGGATCGGGACGTGTTTTGACTGTTGGCCTACTCAGGAACTTCATTCGACCCACCCTCAAGAAGCTCTTCAGCCTGAGGTGGGGTAGCGTCAACAACTTTTTGTTCAGAAGCCCACGACTCAACAATAGTCGGCTCAGCAAGTTTCAAAGCAGTCGTGCTTCCTATTCCACTAAGTACTAGCGGGTAATCATCTTTCTCTTCACCCTCAGCTCGAAGGCTCTCTGACATTCCCGTAGCTAAGGCTGATGAATCGACCTTAGGCTTTTTCACTTTAGCCTTCTTCGGCTTCGAGGAATCAATCGGTGATTTCCTTTTTCTCTTCTTCTCCTTAGCAGGTTTTGGGGCATCTGCTTCCCCGTGTAGGGATTCCCTCATCAAAGAGTCCTATCCAAGGCTTGCACAAACACCAAATATAACACATAAAATAAGAATACGTTCGAGGAATATCTCCTTTAAATGAGTTCAAGTATGGCAGAAGTAAAACCTCACCATGGTCTTTAGCCACCCATCGGGTCTTGGCTAGATCGCACCACACACGCTCAACATATGGGCATGCCGAATCAAGATTGCGAACCCAACCCACGAGGTCTTTGACCGCACCGGGATACCATTCGACAGCTGCAACATCAAAGGGAGTTAGTTCGGAGGGAAGATGGTCCAAAGGAAAACGAAGATAATTAATTAACATGTCACTTATGATTCATATTCCATTCCTCGGGGAATGGCATCCTTTCAGCAAGAATCAGATTCGAGGTCCTAACTCGGATAAAGCGGCTCATCCACCCTCTGTCCTTGTCCTCGTTGATGCAGGCAAAGAAGACCTTCGAAGCCCGACGTTGAATCTTAATCAAGCCGCCTCGATAAAGTCGGGGACTATACATTCTAATCAGGTGGTTGAGGGTAAACGATATCCTCTCGGCCTTGTTTGAAAAGTACCTGATCATGTAAATGATGCGCCATAACGATGGGTAGATTTGGCCGAGTGTCACCTGGTATTGTCTGTAGAAGTCAAGGATCACGAGGTCTATCGATGGCAAAGATGGTTCTACCAGACCTAAGGTAAAAGGATATGTGTATACACTAAGAAAACCGAATTTATATGTTGTTATATCTTCCTCATGAGAAGGAATGTCCACTTGTACCACCTCGCCCCAATGGAAATCAACCTTCACCTTCTCAGTTTCGGTTATCAGGCTAATGTACCGGGACATGGGTTCACATCGCCCCGATTTCGAAGAGGGTTTGTCCACCTTGAAATCGACAGACATTTCACAGGGTCCGGGGATACACTCCTCAATACGAGGAGGCACCACTACTTTGCTCTTCGACGAGCGTGATGATGAAGAAGCTTTATCATCTTGGGGAACAGTTTTAGAAGTCTTTGCCATTGTTGCTGAAAGATTTCAAAAGAAAAGGAAGAAACTGGTTGAGAGATGAACGCAAGAAATAAATAAGGAGAGTTGTTGAAAGTTTGAAGATGTGGTGAAAAGTAAAAGGTTAAGGAGTGAAGGATGGGGGTACTTATAGGGGTCAGTTACGCGTATTGGAGAAGGCAGAAAGACGGCCAACCGCCATAATTGATTAAATGCTCTTTGAAAGCTTTGAAAACGTGACTTTTGAACATCCCCTTTTGTCACATCAATTGCTTGCACCACGTAAGAGACGTTATGATGGAGACATCGAAGAGTCAGAGAATTCAAATCATTTCTTATCATTTCACTCTAAGAAATGCGGGGACTATTTGTATACGACCAAAATTGAGGAGTCCGATTTTAGGGCTCATATAGCATTCCGGGCCCAGTTTCGAGGGGCTCGAAGCACAGTCTAAGGCTCGACCCCGAAGTACTCCCCTAGAGAGGGTATATCGGAGACTCATCACAACATACCTCGAAGCAGTATGAAAATCGATGACCGTCATGGAAAGGCGGGAAATTCCTAAGGGCACATGCTTAGAACTGACAAGGTCTACAAAAATAGTACAAGTCCGTACTGAACCATTATACAGCTGTACCAATAGCTTTTCTTTGTCATAATTAGACATGTACTATATTGGGATTCTCCCCTCCTATATAAAGGGGATCCCTGTCATTTTGTAAGACACATGAATATTCAATGCAATAGAACTTTTTATGCTTTTCTTGCTTAAACACGCTCAACAATTACTCGACATATTTATTGCTTTACACTTATTATCTTCATTTATTGCCTATTATTAACCGCACGAGGCTATCCTCGAGGCCTTCGATATCATTGTTCTTCATTTATCATTCATTATCGAGTGCCGTAATCCTACCTCGAGGCCCTCTGTTCCATCGAGCTCGAGGCCCAATCTTGTGACGATTTTGGTTTGCATATCTTACTTTCCTTAATTACACTACGAATTTCTTACCTAACAGTTAGTATTAAAATAAATCACATATTTTTAGAACCGCAAAATTAAATATAATTGTTAATACCATTTTCAAGGTAAACAATGAGCCAAGAAAGCGTGCCATAAATGAGGTGCTCTTTATATCCACAAGAAAACCTACATAATCAACATCAGCATATCCCACTATGTTGAAATTACTACCTTTTGGATACCATAGAAAGGTTAGTGGTGCCTTTTAGGTATCTTAAGACCCTCTTGACATCAGTCAAGTGAGCCTCCTTTGGATTTGTCTGAAATCTATCACAAAGGCCTACACTGAAAACAATGTCAGGTCTTCTAGCAAAGAGATATAACAAAGACATTCCCATTGACTGGATCTTTTAGAGACCAAGAACAAGGACCGAGGATTTTTGGAATTTTTTAATGGAGAGCCCCAATTGGTAGAAAAAAACTCACAACCCCTTAGGGTTATCCTGCACTTGGAAGAAGAAATAGAAAGGAATAAATATTGTGATAACTTGATTCTTCATCGCCATAGTAAATAGGAGAGAAAATACCCTTGGTCGAGTTGGCTTAAGCCCGAATCCTGCGCAAGAATGGGGGATATCGGCTACGAGAGAGAGTCCTTGTTGTTCACCTACGCCTCCCAATGTTGTTGACCCCTACCGGGACCTTTTCCCTTTATTCTCTACAAGACTGGTCAAAAATTCTAGTTCGTTGCACTTACCCTTCGTTTCTGTTAATCATTCACGACCCCTGAATGGAAGATAAAATACTTTACTAAGCAAGCTGTCTATCGGTCTCCATTGGTTAATTGTGTCAACAGAGGCAAGGAGTACCGCTGGACTATCCCACTAGCGATCCTACTTCAACGACCTTCTCATAATACATAAACAAGTATCGCGATCTTGTAGGAGTGACAACAATTATAACAACAATTATGAGTATATGTAAAACCCCCAAGAGAAATTATTAGACAGATATATATTATTTATATATGTTTCCGATAGAGAATTATCAGATATCAGAAAAGTATCATACTTCAATTTGAATTTTGAATTGAATAGAAAATTGATATTCTGTTTTCATAGATCACAACCCGTGTTGCCCCGAAAACTTCTGATCAACAGATGAACTAGGTTCATCTACATCCAATTTTGTGGTTGTTGCTATAGGAGTATCAACTTCTTTGGAATCTTTTAATTTAAACCTCTTAAGCAACTCTTTCACATACTTCTGCCGATATCATAGTTTCATTTGAATTTAGTTTAATTTGTTAGACTAAGCTCACCCATCATACTTATTTCAAATTTACTCCCCATAAGTTTAGAAAATTATTTACTTAACTTACTAGTAGTTGCTCCAAAGATTATATCATCAACATATATCTGAGCTACCAAGAGATCTTTACCTTTCTCTTTCAAGAGTAAATTATTGTCAATTTTACCTCTCTTATAGCCATGCTCAAGCAAGAATTTTGATAATATTTCATACCATTCTCTTGGAGCCTGCTTGAGCCCATAAAGTGCATTGTCAATCTTGTAGACATGTTCACGACATTCCTTGCTTTCAAAGCTTGCGTTGCTTGACAAACATTTCTTCCTTTAGATATCCATTGAGGAAGGAACTCTTGACATCCAACTGATGGAGAGTGAATTCCATGTCAGCAACAAAGTCTATAAGGAGTCTAATTGCTTCGAATCTTGCAACTGGAGCAAAAGGTCTCATCATAGTCTATGCCCTCCTTTTGACTATATCATTGAACCACCAATCTTGCCTCGTTCCTTGTAACTGTTCCATCTTTGCTAAGTTTATTTCTGAAGACCCATTTTGTGCCAATTACTGATATGTCCTTGGGTGTTGGTACCAGATGCCAAACTTGACTTCTCTCAAATTGGTTGAGTTCATATTGCATTGCATTCACCCAGCCTGCATCCTGCAAAGCCTCATCAACATTTTTAGGTTCAACAAGAGATAAAAAAGTATCAAAAGCACAAAGATTCTTCAAAGAAGATATGGTTTTGATTCCAAAGGTTGGATCAATAATTATGTTCTCAATGGGATGAGAACTTTGATACTTGTAAGGTTTCACAACTATCTTGTCTCCCCTAGATGTTCCTTCAATGTTTTCTTGCTGAGGAACAAGTTCATGGACAAGTTCCCTCGAGGTTTGAGGATCAGTTCCCCTCTGTTCAGTTGCCCCTGTCAAGTTGCCCTGGGTGGAAGGACTTGTTCCATCACTTGTTACTTCCTCTGATGCAACTTTAGACTGTGTTGTGGTTTCATTTGATTTTCTTACCAGCCTAATTTCTTCATCATCATGTTCGTGCCTCTCAGAAAGAATGTTAGTTTCATCAAAAACCACATGTACACTTTATTCTACACACATAATTATTTTGTTATAAATATTTTATGCTTTACTATGTGAAGAATATCCCAAGAACACTCCCTCATCACTTCTGGGATTAAACTTACTTAGGGAGTCTTTACCGTTATTGTGCACAAAGCACTTACATCCAAATGCCCTAAGATGTGATATATTTGGCTTTTCCTTTTTAAGTAACTCATAGGGAGTTCTTTTGAACAAGAGATCTAGTCATGCACCTATTTATGATGTAGCATGCAGTGTTCACAACTTCTGCTCAGAAAATATGGGGCAGTTTACTAGAAAAAAGCATTGTCCTAGCCATTTCTTCTAATGTCTTATTCTTTCTTTCAACTACTTCAATTTGTTGTGGAGTCCTAGGTGCAAAAAAAATTATGATTTATGTCATTCTCATCACAAAATTCAGCAAATTTAGCATTCTCAAATTTAGTACCATGATCAGACCTAATTGATGCAAGTTGATTACCTAGTTGTTTATGAGTTTTTCTAACAAAAGAAGTGAACATGTCAAATGCTTCATCTTTAGATGTTAAAAACAATGTCCAAGTAAACCTAGAGTAATCATCAACAAGCACATTCACATATCTTTTACCACATGTGCTCAATGTTCTCATTGGTCCACACAGATCCATATGGACCAGTTCCACCGTCCTGGTGATGCTTACCATTTTCTAGCTTTTGTAAGAAGATTTTACATGCTTTCTCATTGCACAAGCCTCACAAAATTTATATTCCTTGAACTTAATGTTAGGCAGTCCTATCACTAAGACCTTGGAGACTATTTTGTTGAGTTGACTTAGACTGGCATGTCCAAGTCTCTTGTGCCAAAAGAAAGGATCATTATCCACCATACTTAAGCAAGTGAGTTCATTATCTGAAAGTGTGGACAGATTCACAACATATATGTGGTTCACTCTTTTTCCCTGCACAACTATTTTGTCAGTGGTAAGATTAATCACAAAGCATTTTGTAGAGTTTAATGCTACCATGTTACCTCTATCACACAACTGTGATACACTTATTAGACTGTACTTCAGTCCATCTATCAAGTAGACATTCTCAATAGAGTGAGAATCGGTCTTTCCTACCTTTCCAATCCCAATGATCTCATCTTTCTTCCAATTTTTAAAGGAGATATTACCTCCTTTAAGGTCCTCAAGTGAAAGGAACTGGTTCTTGCTTCCTGTCATATGCTTTGATCAGCCACTATCCATGTACCATACTTGGCTGCTCTCCTTCACTTGGATCTGCAAAAGGAAATTAGGGTTAGTCTTAGGAACCCAAACTAGTTTGGGTCCCTTTCTATAGGCAAAAGGATGAACCAAATTCTTTTTAGCCCAACTTGGTAGCCTATTCTTCCCTTGAACAAATTTTTTGTTCTTTTGACTTGACTTTTCTTTTGTAGTGCATTCAGTTTTATAGTGACGTGTTACTACAAAGTGTGCAAATCTTTTTCTCAGGAAGTGTGAGGTACTTGATTTTGGGATCCCACTTAGTTGCCATATTCCCAAAGCCAAGTCCTCTTCTGTTGCTACTATGGTGTTTTTGTAGCACTAAAAGTGCATCAAAGGACCTGTTCCATTTACAAGTTCTGTCTAGCTCATGCTTGACCTTGCTTAGATCCCCCTTTAGGATTCTTACATGTTCATCCCTTTTGTACAACTCATCTTTTATTTTTCCTACATTTTCTTCTAAAGTGAGTTGTGTGTGATCAATTGTCTTTTTACATGTTCCTAATTTCAGTTTTAGATTTACAAATCTATGCTCTAGGACAGTTGAGTCAAGTGCATGAACCTGGTTTTCAACACAGAAGTTTCACTTACAGCTTCACTAACCCTAAGTTCTAGATTTTTGCACTTAGCCTTCAAAATCACACATTCTTTAGACAACTGTTACTTTTCGTTGTTTACATCCTCAAATTCATCAATTAGTTTTAGTAGTAACTCAACTAACCTTTCTTCAGACAACAATTTAATCTTGTCTTTGAGATGAATTACACTTACCTTAGTTTCTTCATCAAATTATCCAATGGCCAAAGTGCTTGTTCATCCTCATCCTCACCATCTGAGCTTTCATCTGAGCTTTCTCCCCAAGCACCGACCATAGCCTTGGTTGAACCTTTGTTGTTGCTCTTTTTGGGTTGAACCTGTTCCTTCATTCAGCTCTTTCCTTCTTCCATTCGATTTCCCACAAAGGACAATTCTTGATGTGGTGATCAATCTTTCCACACTTGTAGCAACCATCATTGGTTTGCTTCTCAGGAGCGTTTGACTTGCTATAGCTTCCACTTTTGAAGAACCTTTTCCTCTCCTCATGTACTTCTTGAAATCCTTGGTGAACATAGTCATTTCATCATCTTCTAGATCAGAACCTTTAGTGTTTCTGAATGCCAAGCTCCTTTCCTTCTTAGGTACATTCATTTTCATGGTTTGTCTCTTAAGTCCATAGGCAGTGAGATTTCCAATTAATTAATCCAGTGAGAGAGTGTCAATATTCTTTGATTCCTGAATCGCAGTGATTTTGCTCTCGTAAGTGATAGGCAAAACCCTAGTTAGTATCTTCTCGACTCTATCTTCTTTAGGAATAATCTTTCCAAGAGACTTTAGCTCATTTTTCAGTGTAGTGAACCTTGTGCACATATCTTGAATGGTTTCTCCTTCCTTTATAGCAAGTTCTCAAATTGAGAATACAATAGGGTTCCTCTGGATCTCTTCACCTGAGGTGTTCCTTCATGAGCCACTTGCAATGTGTCCCGAATTTGCTTAGTAGTGGTACAACTTTGGATTCTGATGTACTCATCTGGACCAAGTCTACAAACAAGCCATTTCTTGGCTTTAGCATTCTTCTCCCAATTCTTCAAGTCCTCAGCAGTGCAATCTGATGTTTCGCCAAAAATGCATATATTTAATATGAAAAGATTTGGAGCAAAATTGAATAAAACGAGGAAGAAAAAGAAATAAGATTAAAAGAATATAAAAAAGGGGGACACCATTTGGGTTTTGTCCCCCCCCCCCCCCCCCCCCCCCCCCCCCCAAAGTGGAGACAACAAAAGAGAATTTATAATTCAAAATAAAGAGCAAATGAATTGAAGGTAAAAAAAATATTTTGCCTCCAGCGCCACAGCCAGCGCTAAGCGCTGGTCTGCACGCCGGGGGCAGGGACTTTCCCTATTTCGTCCGGAACAAGGTTATTACGGCCCAAGACCCCCAACTCGTATAAAAGGAGTTCTAAACCTATTTTGGAGGAGATCAAACATACTTTGAAGGGGAATTCACGTGGAGGAACATACACCACGCTTTGGAGGAGGCTTCTAACTAGTTTTTCTTCTCTTCTCTTCTTTTAATCTCATACTTTATTAGTTATAGAGTTTTGGGTGCTACATGAATGTTGTAGTTTGAAGCTTGAGTTGTTCTTATTATTTTATCATATTGGTTTATTTAGTTAATCTTGCGCTTAATTATTTGATTGCTTGATCACCAATTGAATACTATCTACGAATCTAGGATTAAACCCCGGAGAGGGAATTATAGATTGCATATAAGATTAAGTAGAGCAAGATCTTAACTCTGAAGGGGGCGGATTTGCGGTTAGGATAAGAATATACCTAATTGCCTTGCTTTGTTACTATACATGAATTATCAATGCATTCTTGTTAATTCTAATTCCATAGGAATATAGACGTTAGATTAGCTTGAATATAAGAATAGTACTTCGGGAGAAGGCTATGATAAATATTAATCATGTCAACCAATAAACCAAATAAATTAACATATTATACCGGAACTCTAGTATATTATACTGGAAGTCCAGTATATTATGTTGGAACTCCAGTATAATATACTGGAGTTCAAGTATACTTGTGCTGGAACTCCAGTATACTTATGATGGAACTCCAGTGTAATATACTGGAGTTCTAGCATATTATGCTGGAGTATTTACCAGATTCTGAATATTGTTTTCGTTCAGATTTATCTTTACATGAAAAATGACTAAATTTCGATTACTTTTGAAACTGTGGCTATTTTTGAATGACCACTATAAATTTGGCTATTTTTGAATTTCTTCCTTAAAATAATTATAGTACTCACTTATTTTTAACAAAACTAATTAAACAGTAGAAGCTAGGAATTAAAATTGACATGTTCAAACTTATAGTTGTATTGGTCGAAATTTGGATTGAACGCAACGACTTCTTTGGTCGTGGTCGAAGTCTAGGTCGGCCAAGACTTGGTGACGAAGAGCCCTTCTCAAGAAAAGCCGACATTTGGCCGAACAAAAAAATAGACAGTAACGGTAGAATAAGTTAGGGTCAATGAGAGAGAATATTCCATTAAAATATTCTTCGGCTTGTACTTTTTTAGGGTTTCAAAAGAAGGTCCCCTATATATAGGAAAAGAAAAAGAGAAATGGATCTGAAACCTTCTGAGAAAACACTTTGTAACATTGACTATTGAATATATACAAAACTTGTCTCTTCTATTGATTGTCGAGTTGGAAGATACCCTTTCACCTACAAGATCTAGGAATCTTGTATTTCATCCACGTTTTCTATCATCTATACCGCTACCAAGGGGTTGATTGGCTCCAGCCATTCAATATTTGGGCGAGATATCCATTACTATTATATTTATTGTCACTACATGCATTTAATCCGCATACTCACTTGTGTATTCATTAGCAATCATCATTTGCATTTTTGACCTGCATTTACTATTGCGGCGCATAAACTCTTTCCATTCATCACCAGATTCAAAAATCTAACTGTCATTAAACCTAACTAGGATTAATCCTTCATTTTCTTCATCAACTTGTTTAGAAAAGGGATTAGCACATTTTTGATAAAATAATTTGGCGCCGCCTGTGGGGATTTTCTAGTTAAAGATTATAGTTTCTGCTAGATCTAAGAAAAATACACGCACAACAATTATCTTTTTTCGTTCGCGCAAACTAACATTGGCAGGAAAAGGAGAAGAAAGTCTAAAAGCCATAGAAGATGTCACCGCCAACCTCATGAGCACCATCAACGAGGCTGGTGGTGGGGGAGAAGAAAATGCGAAACCAAGCGTAACACCACGACAAAGTGGTTCACCTCCTCATGGAAGTCTAACCGTCGCTCGAGAAAGGGAGGCTTCCACATCCACAACTGAAGAAGCACCCCCAGCAGTGAAAAAACTACTAGAAGCATGGTTGACAAGTACACTAAGCAACTTCCTTGACAAGCCAACTCAGGGAGCAACTCAGAACGCCGCACCAGCGGACACTACAATCGCTAACGAGCAACCCGCTCACTGTTCAACAAGTAACACTAACACCACTGTTGATGCAGGCAATGATGCACTCGCAACCATACTAAAGAAGATGCAAGAAATGGAAAATGAAAACAATGCACAACGAGACCAGATGAAAGAACACAAGGAAAGGGTCGACAAGATACCTGACGCCCCAAAACTCCCTCCTAAACGGGACGTCAGCCAATTTGTTGAACAACCATACAACGAAGAAGCGACCCCACACCCCATACCCAAAACCTTCAAAATGTCGTCATATTTAAGAATATACAACGGCACGACGGATCCCGAAGACCACATAATTCACTACATTACTGCAGTGAAAGGCAACGACCTCTTAAAGGCGCAGGTACCGCCGTTATTGCTAAAGAAATTCGGCGAAACCCTAAGAGGGGGAGCCTTGATGTGGTACTCACAACTACTAGCACGGTCAATAACAACATTTTAGGAAATGACTGATAAGTTTGTAACCGTCCACGCTGGAGCCAAGAAAGCCGAGGCCAGAGTGAATGGTATATTCGTTGTTAGGCAGTCGCCTGGCGAAGGACTCATGGACTTCCTCGCCTGATTCAACAAGCTCAGAATGAGCTTGCCAAACATATCTGAAGGGATGAACGTGGTGGCCTTCCAAAATGGACTGAACAGGAATGGGTCGAGGGAGATATACCCTCCCACCACCTAGGAAGAAATCCACAACCCCTATTGCGCTGAGGTTCGAGAAGATGAGGAAGACCTTAGCAACCCAACTCAACGGCTAACGTCAGTCCAAACAGAGTCGAGACGAGACCGCTGCAATGATACCCGAGGAGATCAATCGGGTCCGCGTCCCAATCGGGACAGGAACCAACCTTATGTCAGAATGGCTATTCCGCCATCTCCTCCCCATACGGAAGGGCCGTCCAGGCCATATACATGGACTCAACAAAATGAGAAAGGTATGCCCCCACTCCTATCTAATCACAATTTTTGTGTGTCCCCTTCAGAGATAGTGTACGCACGGCAGAAACTCGGCCCGAAGGTGAAGTGGCCGCAAAAGATGAAGTCCAACCCAAACACCAGAAGGTCAAATGCTCTTTGCGAGTTCCAGCAGGAGCGAGGTCACAAGACCGAAGACTGCATAGCTTTGCGATAGGAAATGGTGAACATGCTCAACCAAGGACACCTAAAATAATTGATGAGCGACCGCGGAATAGCCAACTTCAGCCGAGGGCGAGAACAACACCAAGGCCCTCCAAATCCACCCCTTGCTCGCACCATCCAAATGATCATTGGTGAGGGCGATGAAGCCGCAATCAATTACGTAAATTTCACCACCACGCATAAACTGAAGCAGTCAATCACACACGGATGGTGCAACGACCTCGAATACAATATCATCTTCGATAAGTCAGATACCCACGGTTTGACTTTCCCTCACCTTGATGCTTTTGTTATTACCTTACGAGTTTTTGCTACTGATGTGAAAAAAATAATGGTCGACGACGGAAGCGACACGTGTATTATGATGGAACTTCAGGAGAAATAATGACAGGGTTTAAGATAGTACCACACTGCATAATAATGACAGGGAAGCGACACGCTCAAATGAGACTCGAGGATAAGATAGTACCACACTGCATAACACTGACAGGGTTTAACAATGTAGTTGAGCGAACTTCAGGAGAAATAATGCTGCCCATCTTGACCCGGGGAGTCACCCGAGAGACAACATTCCACATCATGAACTAGGATAGAACCTACAATGCCATCATAGGGAGACCTTGGATACACGCCATGAGATCCATTCCATCCAGCCTGTATCAAGTAATCAAGTTCCCTACTCCGTGCGGGATATTCAACATTCGGGGCGAACAACGCACATCCCAAGAATGCTATCGCATCGCACAAGACTGTACATACACTCAACAGTTAAAAGGAACATGCTTAAAAGCATAGCAATTACCATAGTCGGGGACCAAACCTGACGAGAAAAACGACATCATCAAGGACCCCGACATCGTGGAGGCCACGGGGTCTATGGTAGAGGACCTCGACCCCGTCCAAATAGATAAAAACAACACCAGCAAAAAGTCTTACATCGGCTACAAACTCTCTGAACTAGGTAAAGTTCATACATTTCTAACTGACAATGAAGACCTATTCTCTTTCTCCCACGCAGATATGCTGGGTATCTCGAAAGACATCGCTATGCACAAACTGAACATAGATCCATTCTACCAACTAGTACGGCAAATGAGAAGAAAATTTAACTCCGCGATCAATGAAGCAGTCCGCGAGGAGGTAGAAAAACTACTCGCCCATCGGAGAATCCAAATACCCCCAATGGGTCACCAATGTGGTCATGGTGAAGAATAAAAATGGGAAGTGGAGCATGTGCGTAGACTTCACAGACTTAAACAAATCATGACCAAAAGACTCCTTTTCGCTGCCGCACATCGATCAACTCATCAATGCAACAACGGGACACGAACTGCTAAGCTTCCTGGACGCCTATTCAGGGTATTATCAGATCCTCATGGAGGAGGAAGACCAGGAAAATGCCACTTTCATAACTCACCAAGGGACGTATTGCTATAGAGTCATGCCATTTGGGTTAAAGAACGCAGGAGCAACCTATCAAAGGCTGGTCACCAAGATGTTCAAAGAACAACTTGGCAAAACAATGGAAGTATACATAGACGATATGTTAGTCAAATCCAAAAGGAAAGAAGATCATATCGATCACCTAAAAGAAGCTTTCGATATACTGAGGCACTACGGCATGAAGTTAAACCCCGAGAAGTGCGCCTTCGGCGTAACCTCGGGAAAGTTCCTCGGTTTCCTGGTGTCACAAAGAGGCATAGAAGTCAACCCCGACCAGATCAAAGCTATTGAAGTAATACCTGAACTACTGACCAGCAAGAAACATGTGCAAAAATTGACCGACCGTATAGCCGCCCTGTCGAGATTCATCTCACGATCCTTCGATAGATGCCATAAAGTTTTCAACATCCTCAAAAAAGACAACGGACTCTAGTGGAACTCGGAATGCGTTAAGGCCTTAAGGGAGCTATAGGCATATCTGTCCTCGCCTCCACTCCTCGCCAAAGCTGAACCCGACGAACGCCTCCTGGTATATCTGGTCGTGTCAGAAGTAGCGGTAAGTTCAGTACTGGTCCGTGAAAACAAAGGTGCACAATCTCCAATTTATTATATTAGTAAAACCCTGGTCGATGCCGAGACAAGGTACCCCCACCTCGAAAAGCTGGCTCTGGCACTGGTCATAGCTTCACGAAAGCTTAGACCTTATTTTCAGTGCCATCCCATATCGGTGGTCACGACCTTCCCCCTTAGAAGCATTTTACATAAGCCCGAACTATCGGGAAGATTGGCTAAATGGTCCATCGAGCTAAGCGAGCACGATATCACGTATTAGCCGCGAACGGCGATAAAGTCGCAAGTACTAGCTGACTTCGTCGCTGACCTTAGCGCCAAGATAATGCCTGAAGTCGAGCAGGAAGCTTCTCTTACTACTCCCCACCTACCCGACCTATGGGTCTTATACACCGACGACGCTTCTAACGAGTTAGGTTTGGGACTAGGACTCGTACTCGAGGTCCCAACGGGAGAGGTCATCCTCCAGTCCATATGATGCCCCAATATGACTAACAACGAGGTCGAGTATGAGGCCGTGATTGCAGGAATGAAACTAGCTCTCAAATACGAAGCACGAAGGGTCGTCCTTTGATGAGACTCACAACTCGTCGTCAACCAAGTCACAGGGACTTACCGAATCAAGAAGCAAAGGCTACAAACGTACCAAACGGAAATCCATAAACTATTGCCGGAATTCAACGAATGCCAATTTGATCAAATACCTCGAGCTCAAAACACTGAGGCAGACAACCTCGCCAAACTAGCAGCAGCAACAAAGAGCATAAATGGAAAGGGGAGCGTTGTCACACTACTCCACTCGTCGATAGATCAACTCGAGGTACACTCTATAAATTTAACCTGGGACTGGAGCAACCGTATTATAACCTACTTGAAGGAGAGAACACTTCCACCAGACAAAAAAGAAGACAGAAAGCTTCGAATGCAGGCAGCTAGGTACAACATCATTGACAATGACTTATACAAAAGGACATTCGGCGGTCCTTTGGCAAAATGCCTGGGACCAAACCAAACAAGACGATTACTCGAAGAAGTACACGAAGGCCATTGCGGCGCCCATACCGACAACCAAGCCCTCGTTAGATGCCTCATACGAGCTGGCTATTATTGGCCCACCATGAAAAAAGAAGTCGCCGACTTTGTCAAAAAATGCGAACAATGTCAGAAGTACACCCATATGATACACCAAGAAGGCGAGCACCTCCATTCAGTCACATCGCCCTGGACATTCATCAAATGGGGAATGGACATCGTAGGATCACTCCCAGTAGGTCGAGGTAATGTACGTTTCCTTTTAGTTTTGACTTACTACTTTTCCAAATGGGTAGAAGCAGGTGCTTTCGCCCAAATACGCTAATAGAAGGTCATCACATTCATATGGAGGAACATCATATGCCGTTTCGGCATCCCCAAGGAAATCAACTGTGATAACAGACCACAATTCACCGGGAAAAAGACCGCTAAATCTTTTGAGAAGTGGCACATCAAACGAAAACTCTCCACACCATATCATCCTGCAGGAAATGGTCAAGCCGAATCCTCCAACAAAAAAATATTAAACATCATGAAAAGGAAACTCGAAGACGCCAAGGGACTGTGGCCAGAACTGCTACCAGAAGTGTTATGGGCATACCGCACCATGCCAAAGACAAGAACAGGGGAAACTCCATACTCATTGGTCTACAACACCGATGCAGTCATACTGGTTGAGGTCGGGGAACCGAGCCTGAGATACTCTAATGAGAGCGGACCAAGAAACGACGAGAACATGAAGCAATACCTCGACGAGATAGAAGAGCGAAGAGATATGGCATACATAAGAATGATCGCCCAAAAACAACAAGCAGAACGATACTACAACAAAAAGGCCAAAATAAGACCATTGAAAGTCGGGGACTACGTGCTCAAAGCCAAAACACAAACAAACAAAAACCCAAGAGAGGGTAATCTAGGAACCAACTGGGACGGACCATACAAAATCATAGCAGCAGTTTACAAAGGATCATTTCAACTAGAGATAACGGAAGGGAAGCTACTACCAAACAATTGGAGCGTCGCCCACCTCAAGTACTTCAACTTTTAAAAATAGACGTCCTCCAAGTCGTACTTTTTTTCCCTCACTTGGATTTTATCCCCAGTAGGGTTTTTGCCGAGGAGTTTTTTAATGAGGCGATGAAGGGGGCGCCTCGAAGTTAAAGTTTGTTATTCATCGCTCCGCCTATCGACTACTCCAGGCAGACCGATGAAGGTTATTAATTATGAGATAACACGTGGCAGCAAGGAAGCTCACAAAGCCAATGACCAAGTAGTCATATGAAGATTAGTGGCTATCTAACTTCAACGTGTAAACACTCAAGGTGAATATAACATTTGGTCTCTTTTAAAAATTTGGGTCTCTTTTAAAAGTTTGGTTCATTTGGACAGAGAATAACAAATTAAACTACAAGTCTTTCTTCCTATATCAAATATTAAAGAACAGACGCTAAGCTTCAACTGAAAAAGTTTCCAATGAAATTCTGCAAACAATTCCAGCAAGAATTGTCAGGACCGTAGCAACGTAAAATTTTGCAGTTTTAAAGAAGTATGGTGCAATCTTTTCTAAGAATATTATACGGATTTTCTCTACGCCGGGTATGTTAAGGTTACCCCTTCTTTCTTTTGGCATGATTTAAATTATACAGAAGAAACGAACAAACGCACGGTTTTCATAAATTACTCTATTCATAAAAATACTAGGGGTGTCTATATTCTTGATTCCCCATGTGAATTATTATTACCTTCTGTTCATGGGTCCCAGAAAAATACGTATTTGATAATGTTTATCCGAAAGACATATTGATTTTTATGGCGTTCCGAGAAAACTTTATTAACGTATTTCTTATGCATTTCATGCATTTATATATGTACATTGACCCATGACCAGATGGCGTTAATACGCGTATATATATATATATATATATATATGAGATATGGGAAAAGGTTACGGCGTTATATACGCACCACCACCTAATCAGTTGGTATATGTTGATGATGTTGCCCACAGTGGCCGAGACGATATGATGGGATGACCTAAGTAGCTTGATGATGTTATGTACACCTATACCTATGCATGACACGACATTTATATGCATGTGCATGACATTATAAATGTTTCAGAATTTACAAAGTTATTCAGATTTACAGATGGATCTCTTTATTCCATGTTTCAACAAAGTTATTCAGATTTACAGATGGATCTCTTTATTCCATGTTCCATCTATGTCTTTTATGTATTGACTTTCATGCCTTACATACTCAGTACATTTTTCGTACTGGCGCCCTATTTCACGGGGCCTGCGTTCATGCCGCAGGTGCAGGTAGGCAAGCTGACGGTCCCCCTTCGTAGGATCCTTGATCAGCGAGAGTTGGCGTGCTCCACTTGATCCGGAGCGGCTTTTGATTTTGGTATGACATGCTTGTATATATACATGGTATGGCGTGGCTCAATCCCGTCTTTGTACAGTTGTATTTCTATTAGAGGTTTGTAGACAGTTATGTATAGTTGGGTAGTATGTGGCCTTGTCGGCTTTCAGTTATGGGTATATAGTTGTCTATAGCAGCCTTGCCGGCTCGCCCACTGTATCCCGCATGTATATGTACATATGCCTTTTTGGCAGGTTTTCTTCATGTATGTTATTCTTGAAATTCAGCAGACGTCGTTAAGGTTTATATCTTAGACGCATGCTTAACGGTATTCGACAGGTAGGACTCGGCACCCGTTGCAATCCATCGGTTTGGGTCGTGATAGAGTACAAAAATTCATCTTTGGGATACATGGAATTGGAATGCATACATGACATACATGCATAGAGATGCATTTTCCTCATGTACAGTATCACGTCATTCATGATTTTTACACACATTTATATGTGGGCATAGAGAGAGATTTTATACTCATTATTTGGGAAGAAAATGAAGCTTCTCACTTATCGGCGAAAGTATTTTGAAAAAATTCACAATTTTCGAACTTACCTATATTTTTTGGCATTTTTGGCAAAAGAATTGAATTTTTACTAAGATACTTGAAAAACATATGTATTTTCTGGAACTTTGAACGGTTGAGTATTTTTACTTCTGAAATACTCCTTTATACTTGCATTTGTGTGTTATGAACTCTTGTGAAAATATTGGTTGTCGACCCGACTCGGTGTTAGTTCGTCACTGCTTTCAACCTAATGTTAGGTTTGTTACTTACTCAGTACATGGGTCGGTTGTACTAATACTACACTTTTGCATATTGCGTGCATATGTTGGCTGCAGTTGTTGTTGTGTTCGAGGGTTGCTGGATTTGAAGATGTACCTGCGTCCATGTTCTAGTTGCCTCTGTTGTTCGGGGTAGCCTTAGATTAAATTGTGTTGTTTATGTACTTTTCAAACAGATTATGTATTTATTTCATTTCCGCTTTGTAAACTCTATTCTTAGAAGCTCATGATTTGTATTATCAGTCCTTGAGAAATGTAATAGATTAAGATAATTTATTCAGTTTAATTGACTTGTTAAGATTATTAAAATTTGACTGCTATTAGTTGGCTTACCTAGCGAGTTGGATTAGGTGTCATCACGACTAGCGAATTTTGGATTATGACAGAGCAAAAAATAATAGGTTCAGTTAAACCCGCAAAACCGTTTAAAATCCGCCTATGTACTAGAGTAGTTTCCGCTTATAATGAGCTTGAATCTTCCTTTATAGCCACTATATGTCCTCAGGATCATCTGGCAAACTCATATACGTCAACAGGAACATCCATGACACAGTTGAAGGCTATTGTACTAGATGTGCTCATTGAACATATGTATTTCCCATCTTTTGTCGTACTTATAGTTACTTGTGCACTTGAAACCTTTGCTACTTATTTGTAGCAGCAGTTTTAACAATACAACTTGGTTTCCTATCGTATTTCGGAAGCAATCTCAGCTGTAAGTTGAGCAGGAGCAACGCTACAGAGCCAAATTCAGCTCATTATTTAAACCGCCAAAAGGAAACTCTTGACAAATAGTTTCAATCATGTTAGCCGTGATAGTTTTCCAATAGGTACTACCTTTTAATTTAGGAAAGAAAACGGGTCAAGTTTAAGAAGCCGCATATATAACTAATCGCTATTCCCTCTCAAGATCCCAATACAAAATTAACAGTTACCGCTACTTACACTACTCAACCTCGGCGCGGTTGACCGCTTGGCGACACGTTCCGTTAATCACTGGTCGATCTCGGCCAAATTGCCCATAATAATTACAAATTACTCATGATAATCACTTCTTCGTGCTAAACTTCCTCGGTCGGATTTTGACCCATACACATACACTTGATAAATATTAAAGCTCTTTAGTTTTGATCAAGTATCATAGAAGAAACTCTATAGCTCAAAATATTAAAAAAGGAGGAGGATTCACGTCACTATTTCTTGAAGTTCTTGTAGTAGGCTTGATAACTAAAAATAAAAATAGTGTACAGTGAGTTTTGAAGATAAGAGAGCTGGTTGTTGCCTACTTCTGTTGTGTGCTGTGTTTGGTTTGGTTGCAAAGTCGGATCGAGCTTTTTCGTCAGTATATTCCGTACTTTTATCGCACAACACATATTATGCGTGTAACATCACTAGCATTTTAACAAGTAGTACTAAATTTTAAGCTCGTAATTTTAAAATTTCAATGAGTGTAAAAGTTAGAGACTATTGTTTTATCAAAAATAAGCTAATCCCTTTTCTAAACAAGTTGTCGAATGATTAATCCTAGTTAGGTTTAATGACTGTTAGATCTGTGAATCTGGTGATGAATGGAAAGAGTTTATGCGCCGCAATAGTAAATGCAGGACGAAAATGCGAATGATGATTGCTAATGAATACACAAGTGAGTATGCGGATTAAATGCATGCAATGGCAATAAATGTATTAATAATGAATATCTTGCCCATATATTGAATGGTTGGAGCCAATCAACCCCTTGTCAACGGTAGAGATGATAGAAAACGTGGATGAAATACAAGATTCCTGGATCTTGTAGGTGAAAGAGTATCTTCCAACTCGGTAATCAATAGAAAAGACAAGTTTTATATATATTCAATAGTCAATGTTACAAAGTGTTTTTCTCAAAAGGTTTCAGATCCATTTTTCTCTTCTTTTTTTCCTATATATAGGGGACCTTCTTTTGAAACCCTAAAAAAGTACAAGCCAGAATATTCTCTCTCCCTAACCCTAATTTATTATAGTGGTACTGTCTTTTTTCTGTTCGGCCAAATGTCGGCTTTTCTTGAGAGGGGCTCTTCGTCACCAAGTCTTGGCCGACCTAGACTTCGACCACTACCAAGGAAGCCGTTACGTTCAATCCAAATTTTGACCAATACAGTTAGTCCCTCCGCTTATTAAGGTCGTGGCCCCCACGTCCTTGATGAGCGGATTACACCGTGCTCGTTATGAGAGAAATTTGGTCGTGACGGTTGGATTGATCGAGACCGGGTTATTAATTTTCGGCAAGGCTGCGATTGGCATAGGTGACGTCAGATGTTGTCATTGTCACGCGCGTCATCATTACGCGTCTTCCCGATGCAGGGTCTGCACTGTTGGTGCTTCGATTTGGTGCCATTGATGGCATTTTAGCCTCGATTTTGATGCCACTCAACCCTATAAATAGGGAAGGGGTTTCTCATTTGAAATTTTTACCATCTCATTCTTCTTAGGCACTTATCCTTGTTATGTGCTTCTTCTCCGTTCCTTTCGATCTTTTTGCTTCCGGTTTCCAGTTCCTCTCTCAATCACTAACCCCATTCTCTCATCTTGTTGCTCATATATCATACTGTCATCATGTCGACTTCTCCTCATAGTTACGATGATGTTTTCGATGCCGCCCCTTTGTCAGTGTCCATTCCCCCTACTGACGAAGAGGCTTCGGTTGAGGGAGATGACAACTTTCCCACCGTTGAAGAGGTGGTGCATAAAAACCCTATGGTTAGGAATGATTTTCCTAAAGGACCTGCTCCTGCTCCTGCACCTGAGCTTTCTGAATCGGGGCAGGTCGAATTGGTGATATGCGGGCTAAATACCGCATCCCTCCTCATGTCGAGATCGTCCCTGTAGAGGGTAATATTGTTCAGGTTCACCGGCCCGGGTTCTGCGCCTTTTACGCCTACCCATTCACGATCGACTACATCCTCCCTCTTCCTCGGTTAGCCAAAGAATTTTGTCGCTTCTATGAAGTTTTCCCGACACAGCTTTCTCCTTACTTATATAAGGTCTTCCTGATGCTAGCTAAATGCGCGAAGCTGGCCGGTTGCGAGGTCGACCTTCGCCACTTATTGCACTTGTTCTCGCCTACCTTCTTTAGAGGCACTTTGATACATTTGCGGCATCGTGGGACAAAGGTATTGGTGGTCAGGATGGACGATAAGTCAAGTCTATTGTTCTGGCGCAAATACTTCTTCGTTAGAACTGAGCATTTGGTGGCAGGCCCGACTGAGTTTCCTGAGAAGTGGAATTACAGTAGTAAGCATCTTCTCGTACCTTCCGCCATTCACTCTTTGTTACTTTCTTTTCTTTTCAGCCTCTGATTCGTTCACCATCCCCTTGTTTTCAGCTGTGAGGCGTTCTCCTTCACTCGTCTTGGACATAGAGGATTGGGTGACTCGTGTGTTTCCTCACATTGTGGGGATTTGTGATTGGGCATCTTTTCATAAGTGCTACGGGCCTAAGATCCTGTCCCGTAAGTATTCTTATTCCCTTGTTCGGCTTCGTCTCTTATTGTTTTCTGACTTAACTCCCCATTGGTGTCAGGTCGGCGGGTTTCTAAGAAGGCGAAGGCACCCGCTCTTGCCTTCTGTCAGAAGGTGACCTCGGTCGCAATGGAATTCGCGCTAGTCGAGTCTGTGCGAAGTCATACTCAGAGTCCTGGGGCAGGGGAGCCCACCTCTTCTGAAGTCATTGTTCCCGACGAGGCCCCACCTCAGCAAGTTCTCCTTCTTACCGACGAGCCATCTCATGGCGAAGAACCGTCCCGAGGAAGAGGTGGAGGATGGAAACCGGGAAGGTCGTGGTTGTTGAGAGACGAAAAGAGTTTTGACTCTCGAGGTGGGGCCGAAGTCTCTTCTGGCCGTAGAGGCGGCTGTTGTGTCGGAATCTGTTATGAAGGAGAGACCTTCTAGGGTCGAGGGGACTGGTAGCGGCGAAGAGCTTTGCGGGTTGTGGAGGGTAGCTCTTCGCCGCGAGAAAATATTGTGATGCACGTGCAGGGGATGTCGACTTCGGTTCTGACATCGAACTCGAGGATGTACGGGCCTTTACTGAGAGGGCGACTCGTGTGGAGATAAGGACAGAGGGTCCCAATCGCCACATAGTCATCCTCGTATACTACAACCTTTTGGTCGACACAGAGCGCGTGGCATCGTCTTTCGCCCCTTTATGCGCTAAGGCAGAGAACAGGACGTTGCGGACATTGAAAGATACCGACCTTTCTCTTGGCATATCGGGAATGGCAATGCAGGTGAGTTTTTACTTCTGAGCTTTTGTAGGTACTGCTAATATCATTTTACCTCGGCTCATTTGTTGCTTTTTTCTTTTTACACTCTCATCCTGCAGATTGAGCGCGACCAGCGGGAGGAGGAGAGGGTTACTCTCTATAGGAGGATGGAGTCCAAGTATAGAGAGTATCTCTCTAAGTACCGGAAGGTGGTCAGGTGCGTTGGTGAAGACAGCCAGTTTCAGGAGCTGCATGATGAGATTAGGAGGAAAGATGAGGAGCTAAAAAGGAAGGACGAGGAGGTTATGAAGGTTGTTGAACGATGCAGCGTGTTGGAGGAGACGCTGAAGTACAAAGAGGACGAGCTCGAACTGTGTAAGGGGATAGTGGTCGAGAACGTAGCTCTTCAGGTGCGAGTGGCGTCCATGAAGGTTGAACTTGACCAAAATGAGTCGAGGATCACCGATTTGAGGGCCGAGCTGGGTGCTAAGGTTGGGGAGTTGGAACTGGCCGAGAGGATTAGGATGGACTCTGTGGCGGAGGTGGAAGCTTTGACGGGCACCCTGCGCATTTGTAGATCTGAGCGAGCGAGGGAGGCGGAAACATCGGTGCTTAAGGTGGCGAGGTTGGAGGAGCAGGTTGGGAACTTGGAGGTGGAGCTGTAAGGGTTGAACGAGCAGATCGTCCTCTTGAAGACCGAGAAAGAACAACTGGACCAACCATCTACTTCTCAAGCTTCTACCTATGCGAATGTATCATGTGAGTTGTATGAGATGTGGGTTCATGTTGAGGCTCAGATTGACGTATACAAGTCTTTGAGAGATGTTGGGAAGGTTTCCGAAGGGGAACTTACCGATGTTCGTGATAAGGCGCGGGCGGCTCCTGAAGCTTGCGGCTATGCGCCTGGTGCGCCTGGTACGCCTGGAGGGGAAGACAATGAAGATGTCGTGGACGGGCTTGCCTCTGATCCTTAGTACGATGAAGAATATGTTGATGGGGATGATGCGGCGCAAATCCCTTTGTACTTAATTTTTTGGTTGTTTTGCTACTTTTGTGAGGGCGTACTCGGCCCCTTTGTAAAAAACGAGTAATGTAACCCAATCGATTGTAATGGGATGGTTACCTTTTGCTATTTGCTTATGGATTCATGTTTTCTTGTATTCTGTTGTGATGTTGTTCTCAGGAGGTTGATCGTAGACTGACTTGGGGTCAATCTTTGGTAAGGCGTAGGATAATTCGAGTGAGGTTGAATGTAAGTAATTCGAGCGGAGTCGAATGTGAGTAGTTCGAGCGAGGTTGAATGAACATAATTCGAGCGGAGTCGAATGTGAGTAGTTCGAGCGAGGTTGAATGTACGTAATTCGAACGGGGTCGGATGTACGTAATACGAGCGGGGTCGAATGTAAGTAATTCGAGCGGGTTCGAATGTAAGTAATTCGAGCGGGTTCGAATGTAAGTAATTCGAGCGGGTTCGAATGTAAGTAATTCGAGCGGGGTCGAATGTAAGTAATTCGAGCGAGGTCGAATGTAAGTAATTCGAGCGCAGTCGAATGTAAGTAATTTGATCGAGGTCGAATATAAGTAATTCGAGCGAGGTCGAATGTAAGTAATTCTATCGAGGACGAATGTAAGTAATTCGAGCGAGGCCGAATGTAAGTAATTCGAGCGAGGTCGAATGTAAGTAATTCGAGCGAGGTCGAATGTAAATGCAGAATGTAGGATGTATAGCAATTTGGAGTTGTGCGAAAAATGTTGCATGTTGCTTTGTTTATTCATTTCATTGGAGAATATTACATTTTTTGGTCAGTACATATATTTGAGACGTTCTCTGTCTACCTAGTCCCTTCATCGGTCTGCCTGGAGTAGTCGATAGGCGGAGCGATGAATAACAAACTTTAACTTCGAGGTGCCCCCTTCATCGCCTCATTAAAAACCTCCTCGGCAAAAACCCTACTGGGGATAAAATCCAAGTGAGGGAAAAAAAGTACGACTTGGAGGACGTCTATTTTCAGAAGTTGAAGTACTTGAGGTGGGCGACGCTCCAATTGTTTGGTAGTAGCTTCCCTTCCGTTATCTCTAGTTGAAATGATCCTTTGTAAACTGCTGCTATGATTTTGTATGGTCCGTCCCAGTTGGTTCCTAGATTACCCTCTCTTGGGTTTTTGTTTGTTTGTGTTTTGGCTTTGAGCACGTAGTCCCCGACTTTCAATGGTCTTATTTTGGCCTTTTTGTTGTAGTATCGTTCTGCTTGTTGTTTTTGGGCGATCATTCTTATGTATGCCATATCTCTTCGCTCTTCTATCTCGTCGAGGTCTTGCTTCATGTTCTCGTCGTTTCTTGGTCCGCTCTCATTAGAGTATCTCAGGCTCGGTTCCCCGACCTCAACCGGTATGACTATATCGGTGTTGTAGACCAATGAGTATGGAGTTTCCCCTATGCTTGTCTTTGGCATGGTGCGGTATGCCCATAACACTTCTGGTAGCAGTTCTGGCCACAGTCCCTTGGCGTCTTCGAGTTTCCTTTTCATGATGTTTAATATTTTTTTATTGGAGGATTCGGCTTGACCATTTCCTGCAGGATGATATGGTGTGGAGAGTTTTCGTTTGATGTGCCACTTCTCAAAAGATTTAGCGGTCTTTTTCCCGGTGAATTGTGGTCTGTTATCACAGTTGATTTCCTTGGGGATGCCGAAACGGCATATGATGTTCCTCCATATGAATGTGATGACCTTCTATTAGCGTATTTGGGCGAAAGCACCTGCTTCTACCCATTTGGAAAAGTAGTAAGTCAAAACTAAAAGGAAACGTACATTACCTCGACTTGCTGGGAGTGATCCTACGATGTCCATTCCCCATTTGATGAATGTCCAGGGCGATGTGACTGAATGGAGGTGCTCGCCTTCTTGGTGTATCATATGGGTGTACTTCTGACATTGTTCGCATTTTTTGACAAAGTCGGCGACTTCTTTTTTCATGGTGGGCCAATAATAGCCAGCTCGTATGAGGCATCTGACGAGGGCTCGGTTGTCGGTATGGGCGCCGCAATGGCCTTCGTGTACTTCTTCGAGTAATCGTCTTGTTTGGTTTGGTCCCAGGCATTTTGCCAAAGGGCCGCCAAACGTCCTTTTGTATAAGTCGTTGTCAATGATGTTGTACCTAGCTGCCTGCATTCGAAGCTTTCTGTCTTCTTTTTTGTCTGGTGGAAGTGTTCTCTCCTTCAAGTAGGTTATAATACGGTTGCGCCAGTCCCAGGTTAAGCTTACAGAGTGTACCTCGAGTTGATCTATCGACGAGTGGAGTAGTGTGACAACGCTCCCCTTTCCATTTATGCTCTTTGTTGCTGCTGCTAGTTTGGCGAGGTTGTCTGCCTCAGTGTTTTGAGCTCGAGGTATTTGATCAAATTGGCATTCGTCGAATTCCGGCAATAGTTTATGGATTTCCGTTTGGTACGTTTGTAGCCTTTGCTTCTTGATCCGGTAAGTCCATGTGACTTGGTTGACGACGAGTTGTGAGTCTCATCAAAGGATGACCCTTCGTGCTTCGTATTTGAGAGCTAGTTTCATTCCTGCAATCACAGCCTCATACTCGACCTCGTTGTTACTCATATTGGGGCATCATATGGACTGGCGGATGACCTCTCCCGTTGGGACCTCGAGTACGAGTCCTAGTCCCAAACCTAACTCGTTAGAAGCGTCGTCGGTGTATAAGACTCATAGGTCGGGTAGGTGGGGAGTAGTAAGAGAAGCTTCCTGCTCGACTTCAGGCATTATCTTGGCGCTGAGGTCAGCGACGAAGTCGGCTAGTACTTGCGACTTTATCGTCGTTCGCGGCTAATACGTGATATCGTGCTCGCTTAGCTCGATGGACCATTTAGCCAATCTTCCCGATAGTTCGGGCTTATGTAAAATGCTTCTAAGGGGGAAGGTCGTGACCACCGATATGGGATGACACTGAAAATAAGGTCTAAGCTTTCGTGAAGCTATGACCAGTGCCAGAGCCAGCTTTTCGAGGTGGGGGTACCTTATCTCGGCATCGACCAGGGTTTTACTAATATAATAAATTGGAGATTGTGTACCTTTGTTTTCACGGACCAGTACTGAACTTACCGCTACTTCTGACACGACCAGATATACCAGGAGGCGTTCGCCGGGTTCAACTTTGGCAAGGAGTGGAGGCGAGGACAGATATGCCTATAGCTCCCTTAAGGCCTCAACGCATTCCGAGTTCTACTAGAGTCCGTTGTCATTTTTGAGGATGTTGAAAACTTTATGGCATCTATCGAAGGATCGTGAGATGAATCTCGACAGGGCGGCTATACGGTCGGTCAATTTTTGCACATGTTTCTTGCTGGTCAGTAGTTCAGGTATTACTTCAATAGCTTTGATCTGGTCGGGGTTGACTTCTATGCCTCTTTGTGACACCAGGAAACCGAGGAACTTTCCCGAGGTTACATCGAAGGCGCACTTCTCGGGGTTTAACTTCATGTCGTAGTGCCTCAGTATATCGAAAGCTTCTTTTAGGTGATCGATATGATCTTCTTTCCTTTTGGATTTGACTAACATATCGTCTATGTATACTTCCATTGTTTTGCCAAGTTGTTCTTTGAACATCTTGGTGACCAGCCTTTGATAGGTTGCTCCTGCGTTCTTTAACCCAAATGGCATGACTCTATAGCAATACGTCCCTTGGTGAGTTATGAAAGTGGCATTTTCCTGGTCTTCCTCCTCCATGAGGATCTGATTATACCCTGAATAGACGTCCAGGAAGCTTAGCAGTTCGTGTCCCGTTGTTGCATTGATGAGTTGATCGATGTGCGGCAGCGGAAAGGAGTCTTTTGGGCATGATTTGTTTAAGTCTGTGAAGTCTACGCACATGCTCCACTTCCCGTTTTTATTCTTCACCATGACCACATTGGTGACCCATTGGGGGTATTTGGATTCTCCGATGGGCGAGTAGTTTTTCTACTTCCTCGCGGACTGCTTCATTGATCGCAGAGTTAAATTTTCTTCTCATTTTCCGTACTGGTTGGTAGAATGGATCTATGTTCAGTTTGTGCATGGCGATGTCTTTCGAGATACCCAGCATATCTGCGTGGGAGAAAGAGAATAGGTCTTCATTGTCAGTTAGAAATGTATGAACTTTACCTAGTTCAGAGAGTTTGTAGCCGATGTAAGACTTTTTGTTGGTGTTGTTTTTATCTATTTGGACGGGGTCGAGGTCCTCTACCATAGACCCCGTGGCCTCCACGATGTCGGGGTCCTAGATGATGTCGTTTTTCTCGTCAGGTTTGGTCCCCGACTATGGTAATTGCTATGCTTTTAAGCATGTTCCTTTTAATTGTTGAGTGTATGTACAGTCTTGTGCGATGCGATAGCATTCTTGGGATGTGCGTTGTTCGCCCCGAATGTTGAATATCCTGCACGGAGTAGGGAACTTGATTACTTGATACAGGCTGGATGGAATGGATATCATGGCGTGTATCGAGGGTCTCCCTATGATGGCGTTGTAGGTTCTATCCTAGTTCATGATGTGGAATGTTGTCTCTAGGGAGACGCCCCGGGTCAATATGGGCAGCATTATTTCTCCTGAAGTTCGCTCAACTACATTGTTAAACCCTGTCAGTGTTATGCAGTGTGGTACTATCTTATCCTCGAGTCTCATTTGAGCGTGTCGCTTCCCTGTCATTATTATGCAGTGTGGTACTATCTTAAACCCTGTCATTATTTCTCCTGAAGTTCCATCATAATACACGTGTCGCTTCCGTCGTCGACCATTATTTTTTTCACATCAGTAGCTAAAACTCGTAAGGTAATAACAAAAGCATCAAGGTGAGGGAAAGTCAAACCGTGGGTATCTGACTTATCGAATATGATATTGTATTCGAGGTCGTTGCACCATCCGTGTGTGATTGACCGCTTCAGTTTATGCGTGGTGGTGAAATTTACGTAGTTGATTGCGGCTTCATCGCCCTCGCCAATGATCATTTGGATGGTGCGAGCAAGGAGGGTGGATTTGTAGGGCCTTGGTGTTGTTCTCGCCCTCGGCTGAAGTTGGCTATTCCGCGGTCGCTCATCAATTATTTTAGGTGTCCTTGGTTGAGCATGTTCACCACTTCCTGTCGCAAAGCTATGCAGTCTTCGGTCTTGTGACCTCGCTCCTGCTGGAACTCGCAAAGAGAATTTGACCTTCTGGTGTTTGGGTTGGACTTCATCTTTTGCGGCCACTTCACCTTCGGGCCGAGTTTCTGCCGTGCGTACACTATCTCTGAAGGGGACACACAAAAATTGTGATTAGATAGGAGTGGGGGCATACCTTTCTCATTTTGTTGAGTCCATGTATATGGCCTGGACGGCCCTTCCGTATGGGGAGGAGATGGCGGAATAGCCATTCTGACATAAGGTTGGTTCCTGTCCCGATTGGGACGCGGACCCGATTGATCTCCTCGGGTATCATTGTGGCGGTCTCGTCTCGACTCTGTTTGGACTGACGTTAGCCGTTGAGTTGGGTTGCTAAGGTCTTCCTCATCTTCTTGAACCTCAGCGCAATAGGGGTTGTGGATTTCTTCCTAGGTGGTGGGAGGGTATATCTCCCTCGACCCATTCCTGTTCAGTCCATTTTGGAAGGCCACCACGGCCATCCCTTCAGATATGTTTGGCAAGCTCATTCTGAGCTTGTTGAATCGGGCGAGGAAGTCCATGAGTCCTTCGCCAGGCGACTGCCTAACAACGAATATATCATTCACTCTGGCCTCGGCTTTCTTGGCTCCAGCATGGACGGTTACAAACTTGTCGGTCATTTCCTAAAATGTTGTTATTGACCGTGCTAGTAGTTGTGAGTACTACATCAAGGCTCCCCCTCTTAGGGTTTCGCCGAATTTCTTTAGCAATAACGACGGTACCTGCGCCTTTAAGAGGTCGTTGCCTTTCACTGCAGTAATGTAGTGAATTATGTGGTCTTCGGGATCCGTCGTGCCGTCGTATATTCTTAAATATGACGACATTTTGAAGGTTTTGGGTATGGGGTGTGGGGTCGCTTCTTCGTTGTATGGTTGTTCGACAAACTGGCCGACGTCCCGTTTAGGAGGGAGTTTTGGGGCGTCAGGTATCTTGTCGACCCTTTCCTTGTGTTCTTTCATCTGGTCTCGTAGTGCATTGTTTTCATTTTCCATTTCTTGCATCTTCTTTAGTATGGCTGCGAGTGCATCATTGCCTGCATCAACAGTGGTGTTAGTGTTACTTGTTGGACAGTGAGCGGGTTGCTCGTTAGCGATTGTAGTGTCCGCTGGTGCGGCGTTCTGAGTTGCTCCCTGAGTTGGCTTGTCAAGGAAGTTGCTTAGTGTACTTGTCAACCATGCTTCTAGTAGTTTTTTCACTGCTGGGGGTGCTTCTTCAGTTGTGGATGTGGAAGCCTCCCTTTTTCGAGCGACGGTTAGACTTCCATGAAGAGGTGAACCACTTCGTCGTGGTGTTACGCTTGGTGTCACGTTTTCTTCTCCCCCACCACCAGCCTCATTGATGGTGCTCATGAGGTTGGCGGTGACATCTTCTATGGCTTTTAGGCTTTCTTCTCCTTTTCCTGCCAATGTTAGTTTGCGCGAACGAAAAAAGATAATTGTTGTGCGTGTATTTTTCTTAGATCTAGCAGAAACTATAGACTTTAACTAGAAAATCCCCACAGGCGGCGCCAAATTATTTTATCAAAAATGTGCTAATCCCTTTTCTAAACAAGTTGATGAAGGAAATGAAGGATTAATCCTAGTTAGGTTTAATGACTGTTAGATTTGTGAATCTGGTGATGAATGGAAAGAGTTTATGCGCCGCAATAGTAAATGCAGGTCAAAAATGCAAATGGTGATTGCTAATGAATACACAAGTGAGTGTGCGGATTTAATGCCTGTAGTGACAATAAATATAATAGTAATGGATATCTCGCCCAAATATTGAATGGCTGGAGCCAATCAACCCCTTGGCAGCGGTATAGATGATAGAAAACGTGGATGAAATACAAGATTCCTAGATCTTGTAGGTGAAAGGGTATCTTCCAACTCGACAATCAATAGAAAAGACAAGTTTTGTATATATTCAATAGTCAATGTTACAAAGTGTTTTCTCAGAAGGTTTCAGATCCATTTCTCTTTTTCTTTTCCTATATATGGAGGACCTTCTTTTGAAACCCTAAAAAAGTACAAGCCGAAGAATATTCTAATGGAATATTCTCTCTCACTGACCCTAACTTATTCTACCGTTACTGTCTATTTTTTTGTTCGGCCAAATGTCGGCTTTTCTTGAGAAGGGCTCTTCGTCACCAAGTCTTGGTCGACCTAGACTTCGACCACGACCAAAGAAGTCGTTGCGTTCAATCCAAATTTCGACCAATACAACTATAAGTTTGAACATGTCAATTTTAATTCCTAGCTTCTACTGTTTAATTAGTTTTGTTAAAAATAAGTGAGTACTATAATTATTTTAAGGAAGAAATTCAAAAATAGCCAATTTTATAGTGGTCTTTCAAAAATAACCACAGTTTCAAAAGTAATTGAAATTTAGTCATTTTTCATGTAAAGATAAATCTGAACGAAAACAATATTCAGAATCTGGTAAATACTCTAGCATAATATGCTGGAACTCCAGTATATTACACTGGAGTTCCATCATAAGTATACTGGAGTTCCAGCACAAGTATATTGGAACTCCAGTATATTATACTGGAGTTCCAACATAATATACTGGACTTCCAGTATAATATACTGGAGTTCCGGTATAATATGATGGAAGTTCATACACATTTGCTCCAATCACCAGTATATTATGCTGGAACTTTCCGCGTGTTGGAGTTCCAGCATAATATGCTGGAAGTTCATACACAAGTGCTTCGATCTCCAGTATATTATGTTGGACCGGTCCTTGATGCAGCAAAATAGTTGTTATTTTTCTATGACTTTGTAAATGCGAACTATTTTTAAATAATCGGCCCGAAAACTAGCTAGTCCGTGTTATTTTTACATTGTAAGCCGTGCGGGGGGCCGCCGGCCATCATGATTGTTCGCACCTCTTCCTACGCTTTTTGCTTTCTCTACATTTTATTTTATCCATTTAGATTGCTTTAAGGTTTGGTGTAGTACTTGTTATTTATATACTATCATGTTAATGAGATTAATTAATTAATTAAATCAAAATTAATTTTAAGAAGGTTTACAACTTTCATTTGATAATAACCTTTCCTATTTTACAGTAAAGGAGTGGGGGTGTAATTATTTCCCCAAACTTCTAAACAAACACTTTTTAGTCCTTTACAAAGTGGCAAAAGCTGGAAATTCCACTATAAGTCACATGGACGGCTTGATGAAAACATTTCTGTTTTGAATTTTGAAATCCACCATTTCCATAATATTCTAGTCGTTAAGAACTTTCTAAAGTTCTATAATACCCCTAAATTCGCTCTATTATTCCATTAAACCTTCTTCTAAACCCAAAAGAGAAAAGGGTTAAATCCGTCATTTCATTTCTGTCTATTTTTAATCACGCTTCCACGCTCCCTCCTTTTTTTCCTTCCTTTTTGTGTCTCTCTCACACACAAACACACACTTGACTCTGTTTATGCACACATAAAAATTGTTTCTGTTTCTCCTCTGAATTAACTTCAATGATTCAATGGTGCTTTTGGAAATTGGACCACTCTATGTGATAGCTACACGCCTATACTAAGGATTCTCGTTCCATTAACTTTTGTCCCGTTTACTATTTGGGCAGTTTTTTGTGCAATTATAGATGATTGTGGAGACGGTGTTGGAGTTTCTCTTACCGTCATGGTGGGAGGTGCAAGTCACCATCTTCGCCGCGGCCTTCATTGTTATCTCTTGCTGGTTCTTCACCCTCGACGGAGACGACATAGTTGATTATCGCACTCGGGTTGACGGTTCTGGTATTGTCAGTAGCGTCACTAAAGTGGAGGATGATCCAGCATATAGAGTAAGTGGGTTCGAAGTATGTAGAATATACTCCCAATTTATATACACATACATTTTCCTTTCACTAATTCTAAGGAGTTTAAGTTATATACACTGTTAATATAAGGAATTTTACACCATCAGAATCAACTTTACCTGTTATTGTAGTTAACTTGTCTTATTTTTAAGATTATAAATAGCACATTTTAAGGAGGCTTACCTGTAGAAATCCTTTGGGTGGTTTGGTTGATGTAAACTCATTTTGAAATTATGTCAAAGTCATCGTCCTGCATTCCCAATTTCCCTTGTTGTTGTAAATAAAAACTTAGGTAAGTTAAAACGAGCATTAGAACTTGTCATTGTGACGAAATTTTATTCCAAATAGTAAGAGTATTTAAGGGTTTAGAAGATGAAGTAGAGATCACTGGTCTAGAATTTTCTGATAATAAGTGATGAATATTCACATAGTAGATAAGTATTAAACTTATTTACTTTTGCATTAGTTGTAACATGCATCTACGATTGGGCAAACCTCAGGATCTAACTCTGGATATTGTTATAAGAAATCAATCAGTTGCTGAGTTGTATCTAAATAATCATGTGTGCTTCATCGATTAAATGATAAGCTGGAATTTGTTTTGCATAGTCCAATTATCATCTATTGAATGACAAACTACCGCGGAAAAGTCTAATCCTGATTCCAAATGACCAATATCTGAACTTAACAGGATTAGATAAACTTTATTATCAAGGAAATGATCCCTTAAATTAAAAATTTATAAACTTATTTTTCGTTTCTACATCCACAAGGTAGGGGTAAAGGTAAGGTCTGCGTACACACTACCCTCCTCAGACCCTGGATTATACAATTACTCATTGGTCACTCAACTATCCTAAATTATCTGCTAAAATCACTTTTCTTTTGTTTGTAACAACAAAGTCACTTAACTAGGCGTATAGCACTTTGAAGGTCACTCAACTAGATTTTCCAAATTTTGGATTGCCAAATACCTATTTTATCCTCAAAATTATAAACATTTATCTTCTTTTTGTTTTATTTTAACTTTTTAATATTATGATTTTCCCTTTTTAATTTATATTATGGACATTCCTAATAAATTTATTTATAAATTAAAAAAATAAAAATTATTTAAGCATATATAATGCTGGAATAAAAACATAATGACCATAGTAAAAAAGATAATTAGAATAATTTGTTCGTAATAATTTTAGTATCAACAACAAAAATTCAAAAAATTATTTACACAATTGAGAATGAAAGAAAATAAAGGTAGCAAAATATATATTCCATGCACGCAATATAAAAATAATATTTAAATAAAGGTATTTTTATAATATACATTATATTTCTTGATAATTATGCTCAATTATATTATTATTCCATCATTATATGAGCTGAAATCTAATTTTTTATTTATTATTGTATCAATAAAATATATTTATTCTATAGGTCCACAATGTAAATTAAAAAGAGAAAAGAAATACTATAATATTTACAAGGTTAAAAAATTGATAATTTAGATGGTAAAATAGGTATTTCACAATAAAAAAATTGGAAAATCTAGTTGAGTGACAGTGTTATAGGAATAGTTAAGTGACTTTGTTGTTACTATGAAAGAAAAGTGATTTTAGCAGATAATTTGGGATAGTTGAGTGACCATTTGAGTAATGGAGTGTTGATGTTGTAAACTTATTTTTTGTTTTCGTCATGTGATTTCCACTTGTTTGACATGAGTTGTGCACTTATTTTGTAGATGTGCCCGTTAAAAGGAGATGCTCAAACTAATTCTGCATATATAATCAAGGTATATTTGTACTTCATATTCATGCACTTATTGTAACTCTTATCTAGAAGTGGTAAACGGGCGGCTTGGGTCGGATACGATTCGGGTCGAAAACTAGTAATGAAGAAAAACAGCTCAATTATCCGACCCGACCCATATTTAATGCGGATAAAAAACGGGTTACCCGGCGGATAATATGGGTAATCATATTATACATGACTTCTTGAATATGATCACTTATGGGAGAATTCCTAGTCTCCCAAACTTTGAGGAATCCCCAATTTGAAGTTTTACAAATATAAAAGTTAAACCCATTGGTTATTCATTTTCTAAATGGATAATATGGTTTTTATCCATATTTGACCCGTTTTTAAAAAGTTTATTATCCAAACTATTTTATAATGGATAATATGGATGGTTAACTATTTTCTTTTAACCATTTTGCCACCACTACTCGTATCTCTAGATTTGGTTCATTGTATAGTATTTCTATTAATTGAAATGCTCATTGCATTAAAATATTCATGTGATGGCCATATCTTAGTGCTGATTACTTGTATTTTGTCCATGTTTCAGGTTGAATTGTTGGCTGCTAAAAATCTTAGTGCTGCTAATTTGAATGGGACTTCAGATCCATATGCAATCATCACTTGTGGGAAACAAAAGAGATTTAGGTGATTACGTCTATTTTTGCTATCATGATCTTGTCGTAGTGGTTCCTTGTTTATGAGTAGTTATGAGTAGGCTTTTCTGTTATTGATGATCTTCAAACCAGCTTGCAAGGTGCATCGTCAAATAGCGCATGTGTACATGATGTTCTTATGCGAATATACATCTGTCTCATCTATGTTTAATATCCAAACATGAATGAAAGCAATTTAAGAACCTTCTTTTTCATGTTAGTCTCTTTCCTGTTACTGAAAGTGCATGAAGTTCTAGCCTTCACCTGGTATGATTCTGCTCAGTTACGTGTGATCTTTGAGTTTTTTATCGAGCATTTTTGGAATAAAGAATAATATGTACAACGAGACTCTCATAACAGGGGCCAAGAGAATGAACTCCTTTTGATATAATATGATGGAGAAATCAGATGAACACCTTTTGATAGTTATATTGTAATGTTAGTCTTAGTTTTGAGATTGTTTTGCTCCATTACACTGTGTTGGTGATTGGTTTGTCAACAATCTGTACAATGAGGATTGTGGAGTTTCAGAAAGTTGTAAAACTATCTCTTCAGCATACTTATCGCTCTTATATTATACATGTTTCAAGTTATGCTCTTATAAGTGTTGCAGTTCGATGGTTCCTGGTTCAAGAAATCCTATGTGGGGGGAGGAGTTCAACTTCTCTGTTGATGAGCTTCCAGTAGAGGTAGAGGTGTGCTGTATTTGCTGTTTGATCACTTTAATATTGAAGATTTATTGGTTTTCTGTTTTTATTATCTTTTGTAATAATTCTTTTACTTGATGTATGACAGATTAATGTGACAATATATGATTGGGATATAATCTGGAAAAGTGCTGTTCTCGGTTCAGTGACTGTACCTGTTGAAAATGAAGGTCAAACTGGTGCAGAATGGCATACATTGGACAGTCCATCTGGACAGGTATTATTGATTTCTCTATCCCCTTTTCTTTGGGAAAAAACATCATTTTTATTGTGGATGATTTAGAGGTTGTTCTTTTACAGAGTTATGGTTGTTGTCTTTTTCTTTTTCAGGTTTATCTTCATATTAAAACTTTAAAGCACAAGGTCAATGTTTCAAGGTGCTCTTTTGCTCCCTTTTCTTTTAGGGCCTTACATTATTTTTCATTTGAATTCAACCATCTTGGGGACTAGTGCTTTATATGTGAATACTTAATCAGCTATTTGTCCACTCATACGTTCCTTCTTTTGGTCAAATGTACGTACTCTTTTAATACAGTTGGGGATTATGTGCTATTAGAGATGTTGTGATAGGATTGCTTAAGAATAGTACGTAATATGGTGGTGATAATAAAAAAAGACTTAAGTTAAATGAATCTTTTATTCCCTTCCTCCAGCCCGTCAAGGTTTTGCTTATGCGATGAACATAGTGTGAATCTTGAGTTTGTACATAGTGTGAAATGTGGCATGACCAGCTTCTGGATAAGTTAACTTTAATTGTTTGGTGAACTTGGTCTGTTCTGGATAGCTTCTATGGTTGTTTACCAGTGAACATTATTTTTCAGTAACACAGTTCTAGTATATAGTAATTTAGCCGCTATAGGAGGGGGTATGCTTTCCCTCTTGTACAGCTCATTCTATGATAGTACTAAAGGATATGGATGTAATAATACACAAGTGATAGATATTGTTTTGGTTTTTATGCTTATGATAGGTGGATAGTGAGAAAAGTGGAGAAAACACTTCCTCACTTAATGAGAAAAGGTGGGAATGGGAGAGATAAAGAGCGAGGCATCAGTGTTGATTTATTAATCATCAGCTGGTAACTCTTTATTAAGATATATTTCTATTGTGGCTTTATGTAGCAATGCTTCGATGACACTTGAAGTTCAGGAAAAACAATAATTTTAAAGCAACTTTACGAGCATTATCCACACTCTATGTAGTGTCATATGGGTCTAGTTTAAGGTCGGATTCTCTCTCTATTGTTGGAAGATTCTTGATCCATCAGAGAATTGTATAATGACTTATGGTTCATCACTTTGTTCCTCGAAAAGATTAGTGTTCATCTTAGCTGGAAGATAATACTCTTATTCCCTTCTTCATTTGGTTGTTTCAGAGATTTGAACGGCTATGTTACTCGTAGAAGGATCGCTTTGGATAAACAAGGACCTACTGTTGTTCATCAGAAACCTGGACCGCTGCAAACAATATTTGATCTCCCTGCCGATGAGGCAAGTTCTAAATTTGATAGAGGACTCTTGGTTTGTAAGAACTCTTAGGTGGAAATTTTGGACTGTTGTGAGCCAGTTCTTTGCTAATCCATGTAGTGATCTCAGGTTGTTGAACATAGTTATTCATGTGCTATGGAAAGGTCATTCTTGTATCATGGCCGTATGTATGTTTCGACATGGCATATCTGCTTCCACTCAAATGTATTTTCAAAGCAAATCAAGGTTAGATCCTCTTCTGATTGTACTTCTCGATTTTTAACCTCGTTGATCTACTTTTTATCTAAAAGTTTCTAAGTTACATGCTTGAGATCAATTTGTTTTCTCCATTGGTTAATATCTTATGCCATGGGTTTGTTATGGGTATTTTACATTTAGGCCATCAGAAGCCTAGTTTTAAATTTTTGTGATGTCACCCTGCCTGTGGATATCGTGAAACTTGGTAGCAAGGTTTATGAGGAAAGATCGCTAATAACAGTTTTTAATGGATAAATGTTGGGTAAAGGGATTTAAATCTTGATAGAGTATTTGTATTTTTTGATTTCTCAAGGTTATGTGGATATATATCCTATCCCTTCCCATTCTAAGCATAGAAAGAACTGGCAACGAATGTACTATTTTAATCTTAGCAAATAAATCTCAATAATGTTGAAATTGGTTAGTTTATTTAACCACGCCTATAATTCTGCATTTGCAGGTAATTATTCCTCTAGCGGAAATAGATGAGGTATGATATTCTCCTTTGTTTTTTTTTATCATGATCTGTTCTTTCCAAGTTGTCAATGTGCTTGGAATGCTTAGTTGGCCCATTTGCGGAAATCAACAAGAGTGTTGTTTTTCATTTAGATAAGGAGGAGCCAGCATGCATTTGTTAATCCTGCTATTACAGTAATTCTCCGCATGGGTGCTGGTGGCCATGGGGTGCCTCCCTTAGGAAATCCTGATGGTTAGTATTTTAACTTAATCTCTTAACCTTATTTTTTATTTCATTAGAAACACATTTTCTTTTGTTTTAAAAGAAACAGGAAGTTGGTCTAGCTGTGAGTGAGCTTCTCTCCAGCTAGGTTTTACTTTTTGATATGTTATGAAAGATTTATTTGATATCACCATTAGCACTGCTAGTGTTATCATGCAAGACTAAAAATTCTGCCTAAGTATTTTCTCCATCCCAAAATAAATGATCTTCTTCCACCATTGACACGAAATAATGTATACATCTAGAGAAACTAAGATTCTACCTTACACAATATAAAGCATGTTGGGGTTTTGTTCTTCTGAATATTCTTAATACATGTTCCTATTTCTGCTACAGAAAGACTAACTCAACCTATCAGCCCGACATGTTTCTCTATTACCAAGAAATTACTTTCTTACAATCTAGTCAACTGAAAACTAGACATCCAATTTGGAGATAAGGGAGGTGGTTTGTTTTGCTCATGTTAGATAGTTGAATTTGAAATTGAGATGCTGGATGTATTACGACCAATATGCTAGTCACCTAGTTTTCTCTACTTTCAGGTAGAGTAAGATATAAATTCGCATCTTTTTGGAATAGGAATCATGCATTAAGAGCCTTGCAACGTTCAGCAGATAACTATCATGAAATGCTAGAAGCTGAGAAGAAGGTTATATTATTTTCTTTCTGTGGTTTTAGTTGGTCCTTTTCTGATTTTATCTGAGACAATAAGCAGTCCTGGTTATCATATATCCATAGCGAATGGTGATACAACCACCCATGAATCAAATTGAATATTTAACCTTAGCTGTCTTAAAAACATTTATGTATTCACAAAAGAGGTATTGAAAGCTGAGATGTATGACATCGTTGAATGCATTAGCATTCATCATATATGGGTTTTCCTTCTGTCAATGAGATCTCTTGTTAATTTCACCACTGAGCATAAACAAAGATCTTTTTTGTGTTTATGGAACTTCCTTTTTCTAAATTTTTTTAGCAAAAAGGTCGGACGGACTAACGGAGTGGTTACCATATTTATTTGTGCTCAAGGAAAAAACTTTCTATATGAAGATCAGGGTGATTACCATTTCCAGTATTTCGAAGAGATTTCTTTTGGTAGCATAAATTTGATGTAACAACACTGAAGCATGTCAGTGTCCCTTCTGGACACCAAAATCAGGAGGAAAAAAAAGGAAACAGCAAAGAAAGAGACTAGTATGAATGTATTGAGCTGGCATGGTCTATCTTATTTCTTTGGGTTTCTTTGGTTCATAATGAATTCCCCAAAGCCTCCTTCTTAGATACATGCCTGTCATGGATTATAATCTGTATGTAAGTTATCATGGACGTCTATGTTTACCAAGGGGAGCAGAAGCATGAAGCATGAAGCATGGAGCATTGAAGCCTTTGATGTTACAAATAATTATTTGACTTACTGAATTATCTCTATTATGTGATTGTTTACTTCCAGTCTACGTTAATGGTGCTATCTAATTATATTTTACCTGTAAGCTTCTTGAATTAATCTCGGCATTTTTTTTGTTTTCACTGCTACAGCTTGAACATCAGAACTTTTTCTTTACTTTAGCTTTAAGTTCTCTCTAACATCATTTTTACTTTTTAGAGTTCGGCTTTGCATGCTTTTTCTTTAAATATCTTTAATTTTCCTCTTTTCTCTTTGTAGGAGATGGAACAGTCTGCACTGCGTGCACATAGCAGCTCGGTTAAAGGATGTAAAAAGATGGAATTAAATCAGGAAGAAAGTGTGAGCAAGATTCAGAAATGTCAACAATTTATTAAAGAAGAAGTCCTCTCTGGTATATATAATGTATGTAAGATATTTAATCTCGTACTTTTTGGGATTAGAACTTCTTTCTCCATGATTTATGACGCTCTTAAATTTTTCAAGGATGTTTTGCCATGCACAGCCGAGCAATTTTTTGACTTGCTATTGGCTGATGGTTCAGATTTCACTAATGAATACCGTGCAGCAGGGAAAGATTTCAATCTCAATGTAAGCCCCATATTCCATTTAGTATAGAAAATGTTTATGACTCATGCTTCCCTATGCATTTCTGGTTTGCACTAGATTATGGAACTTTTTGTAGAATATATGCATTATTTTGGGTGGCATATTAGATATTGTTCCAGGATTAAATTGTTCTACAGTGTAGTTTACGAAGTTTTGGGTTATCTTTTGCCTGGAGATATTACTGTGTTTCATGTAGTTCTGCTCAGAGATTAGAATAATGTAAAAGTAAACTACGCTAGCCTCATTATGCCTTTCACATCTCAAAAGAAATTGCTTTACTTTTGTTTCTTTCGCTTGAGTAAAATATTGGATGTATTTCTTCTCCGCAGATGGGTGAATGGAATTCTGCCGATGAGTATGATGGTCAAGTCAGAGAAATTACATTCAGAACCATATGTAACAGCCCTATGTGCCCTCCGGATACAGCAGTGACAGAGTATCAGCATGCTGTTTTATCGCTGGATAAAAAAACTCTTGTAATTATAATATCTCACCTTCAATGTTGTATGTTACTAGTCATGTTTATGCTTACCATTTTCGTATCTTCCCTTAGGTGTTTGAGACTGTGCAACAGGCCCATGATGTGCCGTTTGGGTCTTGCTTTGAGGTACTAATGACTTTGGGCGTCAGGCCATGATCTTTTCGCAGTACAATTCTATGGAATCCCTTATACGTAATTCCATCCTAGACTAGAGAACTTCTACTTACTCATCCTAAACCCTGATTAAATTTGCTATTAAATCAGGTTCACTGTAGGTGGTCTTTAGAAACAACTTCTGAATCATCCTGCACTTTGGACATAAAAGCCGGTAAGTTTCTTCTATCCTGGTTTCTTGTTCTGCTAGATGTGTACAAGCAACTATCCATTGATCACCTTTGCTTGTCGAAATGAATCTACTGTCCCTGGTCACTTCTCCCATTTGATGGGCTAAAGAATGATGTGTATTTTTCACATTTTACAGTGCATTGAAAAAGCATTTTTTTTTTTTGGGGGGGGGGGGGGTGGGGGGGGGTCTCTTTGGCAATGGAAGATTTTGCAGTGAAAAGAGAGCCAGATGCGGTTTCCAAATGGCTCAAGTAGTGGTTTATCACCAGGAATATGTCTACCATTTAAGTGGTTCAACTAGCCTACCAGTACCACTTAAATGTATCTTTCAAGTTATCATCTATTATACTTTCGGGCAAATCATCTGCCTATCACCCTAATTTTACACTCTCACTAGACTCTTATAGAGTATCGATACCCTTGTCATTCATCACACTTGGATTTGATTAGATAGGAAGCTATTTGCCTGGTGCAATGTTGAGTTCAGAGCTTATGACTGCTTTCACAGATGTTGTGCTTGCCCAAGTTTCACCTTCCAAGATTATTTGATCTAACTAGCTATTGGATTCTCTCTTTGAAACCCTAGAGATATCATATTTATGTTTTCGTTCGGACAGCTACCAACTGAATCTCTAGTACTTGACAGTCATCTTCTTTCTCTTTATTCTATTTTTCTGGTGAGTGGCAAGCATGAAACAGTTGAATGCATAATTCGGAGCTGCCTATTGAATATTGGATTTTCTAGACCTGAGTTTCTCTCCTTGAATGTTCCTGACCTGATGATTAGTAGTTTAAAAGTCAAAATTTACACTTTTTTAAGATTGTGGATGTGATGGGAAGTTAAACTAACTTGAGCAATTTCAACAGGTGCACATTTCAAGAAATGGTGCATTATGCAGTCTAAAATTAAGTCAGGAGCTATTAACGAGGTACTATTATTTATCTGTTCATTCGTTTAATTAACTGAGCTGATTATTCTCTTCAATCACACTTATGCAGTACAAGAAAGAGATGGCAACAATGTTGGAGGTGGCTCGTTCATTTGTTAAACCAAGAGTATCAGTGAGTGAAATAGAAAAAGTAATCTCCACAACACAATCCTTGTATCAACATTGTAACTTATCTCCACCAAGGAGATCCAATGTCCGTCTTTGTAATACTTGAAGACGCAACTTTTTTATTTAATGTAATATCATTTTATCTGATATCTGCAATTCTTTTTCCAAAGCTGCTCAAATTTTGAGAAAAATATGTGTATAGAACGCTTGTACATATATTACAGAAACTAGCTATTAACTTTTAAAAAGAGAGAAATACGAAACATAATAAGATGAAAGAATATGTGTTCAATTCCACGAACTACAAGATTAACCAAAAACATAAATAAAGTTTACCAGAGCAAGGGTTATTCCTATTCACAGCTTGAAGTCAAAATTACTCACCATTCAATTTTTTTAAGATTTCCGAAATGACGTTACAGATGACCAATATGTTTTTTTTTCTATTTTCCTGTACAAGAAGGAAGTGCTAGTTTGTGACTCAACTACTATCACTTTGTTTAATTAATTATTCGATAAATTTGTTAAAAGATGCAAGAGACTCTTTCTAGTCACTCAAATGTGTATGCTTGTAACTTGTAAGGGTGCTCAAATTTTATAAAGTTTAGGGGTTAAAACGAGTTTGAGCTTAATTTCATGGTCACAACTAAACCTGGCAATATGGTTAAAAATAATAGTTATCCACCCAATCTAACTCATTAAAAATGGGTTGGATAACTGACTTTTTAAACTGGGTCGAATATGGATAATTACTCATATTATCCATTAGAAAAATGAGTAACCAATGAGTAAAATATGGATAATACAATTATTAAAAAACTATTTCAGTAATGTTCTTTTGTTGCAAGGGGCAACAAATTCATATCAGAGCTTGAGGTTAATGTGAAGTCATGAATTTTTATCCGCCGATTAATTCGTTTATTACCCGTGTTAAATATGGGTCGGATCGAATAATTTATCCGTTTTTTTATTATCCATTTCGACCTGAAGCATATCCGATCCGCTCTTTTGGCGCAACTAACAATTAACTTGGAGAGCAAAGTCAAAAGTCAAATTAAAAAGGTCCCCCAAACCGACCCGTTAACTTATATTCGGGTCAAACCTTCATCATAGAGACTCCGCAAAGTAAAGAGAAGCGAGAGAGAGTGTGTGTGTGTGAGAGAGAGAGAGATGGGTCTGATCTACGCAGCATTGTTGTGCTTCCTTGTTGGAGTTTATGGTGCAAGATCAGAGCAGTTGAGCACGAAAGAGTGTGAAAATCTCGGGTTCTCGGGTCTAGCTCTGTGCTCCGATTGTAGAACTCTTGTTGAGTATGTTAAAGATCAAGGTTCTTTCTCCTATCCTTTATTCTCTCTGCCTCTGCACCTAATATGCACATATTTTTCATTTTTCAGTCCTTGTAATTTAAATATTTTTAATCAATAATTTTGGGTACAAACATAAATCCATAAAAAAAGGATTGAGGGAAACTATTGACCTTAACAGTGTATTCAAGGCGGCTAATGATGAACTTGGATCAATAGGTGTTTATGGCCTGAAGTTTAGTTCAAATGGGTCCAGAAGGGGGAGGATTTAAGTTTAAAGCAAAAAAGGAGCTATAAATAAGTCTATCCAGGGCTGATTAGCTTGCTGAACGGGTGTGAATTGGGGAAAAAGTTTGGAGATTGCAGTATAATTTTAAGAGAATTTGAGGAGTTAGATAGAAGGGCCTAGGCACTAAATCCAAGTCATATTGTTTTCCCTGTATATTGAGAACCTCATAATCAGTGGCGACTAAGTAGAATGGGAAGGGGGTTTCAGGGTTCAGCTGAAACCAAATTATACTGCACCAATAGGGTAAAAATGAATTGCTGGTAAAGTTGCTGACATGTGACCAGGAGGTCACGTGTTCAGGCCGTGGAAACAACCTCTTGTAGAAATGCAGGGTAAGGCTGCATACAATAGACCCTTGTGGTCCGACCCTTCCTCGGACCCCGCACATAGCGGGAGCTTAGTGCACCGGGCTGCCCTTTTTTTTTTATATGTAAACTGTTTAATCCCCTTGGCAAGAAAAAAAATTCTAGCATTGTGGTAAAGGGGGTGCAAAGTTGTTGTAAGTCGCAAGTTCAAATCCCAGCTGTCACATCCTACAATTTTTTGAATCCCCTTATATAAATTCCTGGCTTTGCCACTACTCATAATGGAAGGAAGTTGGCAACAAGCCATATACAACTCCAGAATCCTTTTTTTTTATAAGCTACAGGGTAGGAATTCTAGACCAGGTAATAGCACTAAGAAAAGATCTCCCATCCATATATTGGCAACCCATCCTTCACATACGCTACCTCTATATCTTTGCCCTCATCCTTATACTTTTTTTGGTTTTTTTTTGGATAAGGTAGTGGATTTCATATAAAGCGTCAAGAAGATGCAGAAATTTAGAATGCAGGAAAGATAAAAAGACAGTTTTAGCTCTATTACAAAAGGTTTAGTCTAAAGTCAAGGAGCGAACAAAGTCCAAGATTTGTTGACACTGCTTTATGGGCAAGACAGTCATCTTGTGATTCTTGGAGATGGGGTTTGTGTGGCGATGGTTTGTTCACCGTAAAGTCCTTTTACCAGAGCATGTTGGTGAGAGAGCAGGTCACTTTTCCATACTCATTCTGAGCACAAAGGGAGAGGTATCCTGCCCTCGCAGAGTATTTTCCATCTGCTTTATCACCCCAAATGAGTTTGTCTTGTGCTGGGTCGTTGATTAGGAATGACCCTAGCCTCTCCAGTAGATTGAATAGATCCTGTAGCTCCTAATCTTGCATTTTCTCCTGAATTGAGGATTCCAGGTGTTATCAGCTCTGTTTTATGAAATTATTGAGTGTCTGCTTGTGGATATTGAATAGAGGATAGAGAATTCAGCTTACAGTGTTGAGGCCCCCAACCATCTATCTTCCCAGAACTTAATGTTTGCTCCATTGCCTTCTAGAAAATGCTGAAACCTCTAGAAAAATAGGGAGGTTTCATTTCCTGACCATAATATGAGAGGGTTTTATGGGTATGTAAAAGGTGTGTCAATGTCAGTCATCCATGTCTGATTGTGATTGAAAATGTTTGAACTTATTCAACCTTTGACAGATATGCCCTGTATTTTAAGGATGACCTCAGTGTATTTGATGGAAGCACTAAATTTGACTTATTATTTTGTGATTTTTTAGGAAACGGATCATAGTTAGAAAAAACAAGTTTATCCAATGAAAAGAAAAAGAATAGTGTGATAGAAAAATGGCATTAATGCAAAAAATTGACCAATAAAATAGGTTCATAAAAACCCTGCTCCATATTTTGATGCAGGAGCAATTTCTGTTTTATTGTTTGTTCTGCTTTCTGTGGATTATTAGGAGCTAAGAACAAAAAAATAGAACTGCTCTTCTCTCAGTGTTTCCTGTCATTTTTTTCTAGTTTAATTTCCATGTGCGTGTTGGCAGTATGGTTATGTCTTGCTAAATAGTATTGATCATTTATTGGTTACAGAGTTGGTGTCTGAATGTTTGAGCTGTTGCACAGAAGACTCTGATGATGCCATGAGTAAGGTACAGACATGACCGAGATATTTCTTCTGCTAAAGGTCATTTTTTGGCAGCTTTAATTTAGGGTTGTAGGAGTTTTGAAGACTCTCCTCTGGTTTTGCTGTCACTAGTGTTGCCCAATTTTTTTGTTTCAAAACCTTCCATGCATACATTGTACAGATAAGATGGACTTATGTTTGCACCCAAAAAATAATCAAAATAAAATAGAGGCAAGATTAAGACACAATAAAGGCACTTATCTGCCCTTCCCTGGACGTGCATCCATCCATGTTTTTCTTTGTGTTAGCTTGGTTCAGGAAAATTGAAAATATCACCTTTTTGGTTACGATACTTGGCTCACAATCCCCATGTGCTTAGGAAATGAATAAAGCTGTAAAAAAATGTGAAGCGGATGACTCATTCTTCTTTTTACAAGCACCTTGACCAAAAAGTTACTGGGAGGTCGAGGGAGAAAATAAGATGTCCAAAAATCACTTCGGAGAAGACCGTCTTTTCTTTCTTTCATTTTGCATCCTTTTCTCTTGCTTGGGGGATTGTAGAATTCCTAAAGATTCTAAGACAATCTACAACTGCTGCGCAAGTACATTACACGCTATCTCACAACAGTCAACTAATGACTAGAGTAAATCATGAACACTCTTGAAATGATGCCCTTCACTTTGAAATGGTACTTCTAATCTACTCTGATTGTGATTGCAGGTTGTTTATTCTGGAGCAATTTTGGAAGTCTGCATGAGAAAGCTGGTTTTCTATCCTGAAGTCGTGGGATTTATTGAAGAAGAAAAGGATAAGTTCCCTTACGTAAAAGTTCAATATGCATATAATTCTCCGCCAAAGTTGATCATGTTGGATGATCATGGAGAGCACAAGGAAACCATTAGGTCATCTTCCCGTCTCCTTTTCCCCTCTTTCCTTTGTGTTTTGTGTGTGCTCACAACCGATTTTCTATTTCTATAACTGTCGTTGTTAGAGTGCATTGGGCATGAGAAGTATTGCCCATCAGGATCCTTGCGCTCTGATGCATTCTCTAAAAACCTGCTCTTTCTCATGAATTTCTATTTCATGCTTGGGAAACATAACTGTATTGAGCACACTGGTTGTGTTCTGCCTTTGGGTCAGAAACTTACTGTATTTAGTTGCCATTAGAAGATCAACCTTTGGATCATGAGTGTGTTGCATGCTAACCAATTTCATTCTAATTAGTAACCTGGCGAAGCCTGAATGCGAGGAGCTGCAAAAGCTGCAATTCCTGGAGTTCAGCTATTTATTTAACTCAATTTATCGTTCAACAAAGATTAGTACCCTGCATTGCATCTTCCTGTGCACTACTGTTCAATATGGTTTTCTAATGTCTTTGTTACATCTTGCAGAATTGATAACTGGAAACGCGAGCACATATTGCAGTTCTTGAAGGAGAAGGTTGTTAAACCATCATCAGATATCTAACGTTGCTGGTGGTCTAGTCTCGTTTTGATCAAGAGCGGCGTGAAGCATGGGCTTTTCTTAAACCTGCATCTAGTTCCAGAAAGCTCTTATTCCCGGAGATTGTTTTAAAGTAAAGAGCTCGTAACATGCAATTTTTAGCAACTTATGAACTGGATTTTATGCTTTTTACATGGTCCTGTTCTTTTTCTTTTTTTTTCAATTTTCTTTACTACCAGCTCCCCTCCCACTCTCTCCTTAATTTGTCATTACTAAATTACAGTTCGAGAGTAGCTCTACCTCAAAAGAAAACTTATGAATATTAATTAATAACCGTAATCATATTAAAAGGAATTGAAATTTGGAACAAATAAACGCCAAGAGGTGTTTGTTTGAAAAAACAAATTGGAAAAATGAACAACTTTTCTCAAAAAATATTGAAGACTCAATCCATCTTGCCTTAAAAATAAGGTGGTGCCAAACATGGATTAAAAGCAGATACTAGATTGAATAATTTAAAGACTAGGAATTATTTACACCTACCTCATAAGATTCCATCTTCTTTGATGAGAACTTAAAATAACAATAAGGGAAAAGTGAAGGTAAAGTTGTTCACTTTCATGTTAAGAGAGCTTTAAATGGCGAAATGTTAAAGTGTGAGAATATCGCTAATGTTATTTTAAAACAAGAGTCAAGTAATTTCAGAAACATTTGTAAAACCTATGGGATTAGGAGAAATGTCAAAAGAGGTTTATGCAATTTACCTAGAATGAAAATCCATAATTTAGTAAAGCGAGAGCATGAACAAAGTTAAATGCTAAACATATCTTATATGAACAATGTGTCTTTATGTTTACCCGATACACCACCAAACTCAGATGATTCTCAAGCACTAACAGGGATTTAGATGTAAACTACAGGTTGTAGGCGAATTGGGGAAACCAATAGGCGTATGAGAGATCTTTTTGCCACCACAATTTCTTTGAACAAGCTGCAGTGCTGTCACAAGAGACATAAGAACCATAAACTCGATCACACTGGACACCTATACGACTGCACTGCCTTCAGGTTTGCTGTGTTTTGATACCAGCTTTCTGAAACTCAACATCTTATTCAATGCACCAATATAGGCTCGGACACTAGAGATGACAATATCCATATCTGCCCCGGTTCCACTGTGGAAGAAGAGAATAGACATGTAAGAATCTTTTTGGTTGGCAAAGTAACATATCCCATATATTAATCAAATCATCAGAGCAGCATAGAGTCTGTACTGGAAGCCAGAATTTACAACTTTGTGTAAGACACGTCTAATAGGAGAAAAGAAAAAACAATAACTTACGGACTCGCCAGAAAACATAATGTATGTGCATTAGCTATATGTCGGTCGAAAATATGTCGGGTACATGTTTGACATCCAGCCAATCATGTCGGTCTACTATGAAGTTTGACTCCCCAACTTGCTGGACACACTGACACAGGTCTTCCCTCTGGATAAGTCAAATGATGAAATAAAGATTGGAGAAAGGACTTGGGGGTACAGGGATAACTGTTGGGAGCAGTATTTCCGGAGAGGAGGGGAGAGAGTTTGCAGTGGCAGAAACATGAATCTGACGTCTGCTATGACTATGTTTCAGCTGATATATTCATGCTATGCATTTTCCATTAAAATATCCACGTCTGCTATCTATCATAGTTCTCATACAGCATTTTTCTATTCATGTGTTAAACCCTAAATCTGAGTAGAACATATCAATTCGGCTCATTTCACTTCCATTTCATGTCCTTGCTTCCAAAATTTATAAACATCTCCCTATATTTCCTAGGTTCTATCAAAGAAAGAGCGCAAATAAACAGAAACAACATGGCCGGTACATTTCATACCTAAACGAACGGTGTACAGTCTCTCCAGTTAAAGCATGGGTTGATGTATGGCCATTCTCCCCACGAATTAAAACTCTGGTTGAAGCTATGGCATCTATACCTTCCGTGACTGCATTCAAGGAATATTCGAGGAGTGCTACAGGTACCTGCATAATGGGTGAACACTACATTCATAACAGAGCCCACAAACAGTAAGAGCATCAAATATTAAAGCTTCACATTAAACAAAAAAAGATGAATAAATGAAAACCAAAAATTGACTGCTGCTCTAGAGCCAAACACCATCGCCTAGAGCCAAATCTGCTTGTAAGACAAGTTCAAAGTATAGATTTCTCACTCAAAATGGTTATTTAACACAGTTTTACGTATTTTTAGATACTATTATAAAGCCAGTAGGTTGATCATTTATGTGGAACATGATGAAATGGCTCTCGATAGATATCTGCACAATGCATTAGAGTAAATAGCAGGCACTTGTTACGCAGAATTTGGCTGTCTGCTATGTCATTGTTGAATTCAGTGCTGGATGCTGAGTTAGGGTTGGACTAGCTTTAAGAAAGGACTTTATGTGGTTATTAATTTTGAAATGGAACTCTAGTCGTAGTTTTTAAGTACAACTCCATATAATTGGGCTGACCTGACTTCTTTCACAACAAGAAAACTGTCGGGAAAAAAAATTGACCCCAAGGCACTTTTTCTGTAGAACAGATGATGACAAAAAGAATACATGTAAGAGGACTCAACAAGACATTAAATCCAAAATCATGTGCTTTCGAATACTTTGCTCAACAAATCTCCAACCTGACGCATATATAGCCAGGGGAGAATACAAAATCAGTATCTGTATAATTTTGATGATTTGCATAAAAGAGATTCTACCGAATGTGCATTTCAAAATTGAACATTAACCAACAGATCAGCTTGCAATCAACATGAGTCCTAATAGTAATACTGTGACAAGATTATTAGGAAATTCGTTTTCTATTTCAGACCTTTACAATGAGATCAACTGCCTTGTAAGCCGCATCAACTGGCCCTGTTCCAACAGAACAAGAAACATGCTCTTGACCATCAGCGTCAATGAGCTTAACAGTTGCCGTAGAAAGGCCAAGACTTCCACATGTAACCTGTCCATCGAACAGGAACTCTTTCAATCAGCTGAACTATCCTTTCCAATCCAGACCTAAGTCAGAAAATTAACTAAAACCAATGTAAATGTAGTCAACATTGACATTTACCTGTACATTTTCAAGTTGCCAAACAAATTGAGGCTGGAAAACTTCATCTGACATCAATGCTATCAGGTCATCATCTGTAATTTTCTGAATGAGCAGTAGGAGATAAATAGATGGTCAAAAAACATATCCACTGTTAGTTAAGTAGTCAAATAGGAGTAAATAACACTAACCCTAATCCTATGTGTACTAGGAGTAGGACATGTAATGTCTGTATATATATAGGGCTCATTGTATCATTGAAGACAACATAAGAATATTATTTTTCTCCCGTGTTTTCTCACATGGTAACTGAGCTATTGTGAGAGTTTTATCGATGTGCATCAATTCCAGCGACTCCGGGAAGAAGAAAATCAATCAACCGGTATTTTTTCCGGCGAACACAGGTCTGCCGCAGTCAAAGGCCCCTTTTTATCAATGTTGTGCAAAATCCAACACCACCACTAGGTAGATCGGCCTCCGGCGACCTACCACTGAAAAAATCTCCGGAAACCCGAGCCCCACGCGCCACCCAACAGATTCCCTCCGGCGCGCCGGCGCGTGAGCCCTCTTCCGGCCATTTTTTGGCCTCGCACCTTGAGGACAGTCTGCT